>PVLA01010393.1:0-63788 GCA_004027455.1 Hydrochoerus hydrochaeris | reverse complement strand
ATTTATACCTCTTAACCCATCAGCTAAACCTAAGTCCACAATCTGGTCCACCTTAGACTGATGATTATGAGTGCTTCCTTGCTTTGAAGTAGACTGAGTCCTGACTGAAGGAGGTCAGTATAGCTCTATCTCTTTTATTTTCGATGCCAATCTTATGGTGCTCAGTAAACACTCAATGAATAGGTAAATGAACTCAATACCAATTTATCCAAATAATTTGAGACTAAAAGATATATTGTTATATTACATATTGAATATGAGCATATCATTTATATTAGATACCAATATATGTAAATGAGTGTCTAGGCAGTACATCTACCACTAATAATGTATTAAATATCACCAATATTCATGCACGATGAAAAACAGATCATAGGTAGGAAGCATTAAAGATGGAAAGGTAAATTCTTAGCCAGTCTTCCTATTTCTATTAGAATAAAGAAGAAATAAGTAGAACATTAACTTTGAAAGTAACATTGTGGCCTGGGGGTGTAACTCAATGATAGATTACTGTCCTAGTTTGAGGGTCTGGGTTCATCCTTAGCATCAAAATTAATTAATTAACTATTTAATTTTAATTTTAATTTTTGTATCGGGAATCAAATTCATGACCTCATGCTTGCCAGGCAGGCACTGTGCTGCCGAAGTATATCCTTGATCTAATTTTGGGGGTTTTCTTTTTTTTTCGTTTTTGTCTTTTTGAGACAGGTCTCACTATGCAGTTTGGGCTGGTCTTGAACTCACTTTGTAGCCTGGGCTGGTCTTGAACTTGCAGTGATCCTCCCTGCCTCAGTCTCCTGAGTGCTGGGATTACAGGTGTGTGCCACCACATCCAGCCCCTGATCTAATTTTTAAAAAGAAGAAAGAAGGAAAAGAAAAGGTCTAATATTATAGAGGTAAGGTAGCTTGGGGAACAGGCTGGGAGAGCTTGTAGGTTATGTCACTGTCTATTCATCTGCATCTCCATCTTTCTATCAATTTGCTTTCTACTTTACAATGTCACCATGATAATAATTTAACTTTTTATCTGGCTCTCAATTTGGAAAATAGTCTCCCCAACTTCAACATCTAATATTCTTTAATTTTTAGTCAAATATTTTTAATGTTTATAAGATATATAGTGAACCAGAAATTTAAAAAAGAACTAAGTTGGTTCATGTGACTAGATGAGATTTGCATTAAAATTTTCACAAAAATTTTTGTTCCTATATAATCTTATAACTGGAAAAATTTCAAACCTTTGCCTGAAACATTATCAAAATGTCTGATTTGCAAGTGGAAACTGATAGGTCTTCTGCCCAGATATGCCCAGTCATCATGGTGACTGTCCAATGCTGAGTTGTCATGGTGCCAATGCTGAGTTGTCATGGTGAAAGCCCCTGTGGTTTCTTCTTTCCCTCAGTCTTTGCCAATGCCTGAGCATGCCAAAAATAACCCAATCCCCTTCAATCACCGAATTAGGCAGCTTAGGTCAGCTGCCCAATACCCTCCCCCATCAGAGTGCATATCAGGCAGCCCACACCCTTTGTCTGCAGAGACCCAGCACCACCTGTGTTGTGGTGACTCCCTCCGTACCCCCATTAAACTTCTTCTATCTTGCTGCCTTTATATCTCATTTTCTCTGCTCCACTTCAGACTGAGTGCCAAAAGTAATCAGAAATTTCATCTTATTTTTTTACTACCCGTTGTTGTTTTGTGTCTCTAGCCATACTGGGGATTGAACCAAGGCCTTTCTATGGAGCTACATCCTCAGCCTTCTGCATCGTTCTGAGGCAAATTCTCATTAAGTCACAAAGTAACCATTGGTCCTCCAGCCTTAGCTTCCTGGAGTACGAGGGTTACAGGTGTAAGCCACTATGCGTGGTTTAATTAGCTCTTTCATGACAGGCAAGCTGAGTTTCTCTTGGTTGATCTTCACCAAAATTATTTGTTAGATTATATTTATTCTTGTTAGCCAAGAAAATATAATATTTTTCTGAGGTGAACCAACTGAATGTGCTTCTACTCCAAAATGGCCTAGACCTTTTCCTGTTCTAGGTTAGCAGACAAGAAGTAAAACAGCCAGGTAGTAAGCTTTCTGGTGACACTGATTTCTACATTTTTGTCCACTGTTCACACAAGTTAAATCAGTGCTAGTACTTGTTCAATGATTGCTTTTTGAATAAATCTATCAACTAAAATAAATCTTTATTTCCTGAGCATAGATGTCAAAGGTAGGGATTATAGTTAAACATTTTTAGGTTATATCACAAACAAGAAAATAATACAGACTGTTGAGTAAAAACATGTTTTGTAGTAAGTTTTTCCCCAGTGGGCAGTTAGGTAATAAGTCATACAAATCTAAATGTATACACGTTTTAACAGTATGTTTATATATATTTAAATACATTTCTATATTTACATATATGGATATCTAATATAAATAGTATGTTCATATTCAGTATGTAATATAATGATATATCTTTTAATCTGAAATTATTTGGATAAATTGATGTTATAATAAAATTACCCCATGGTTCCCAAGTTTCATCATGTTTGGGAAGACCAGGGGAAGTTTACAGCTATTTAATCAGTATAAACACAAAGCCAGGGCTAGGAGTATAGCTCAGTGGTAGACCACTTGCCCAGCATGTGTCAGGCCTTGGATTCAGTCCCCAGCACTGCAAAAGAAGAGAAAGAAAATAAAAAGACGCATAAGATGAGCTTTGGACATTCACCTGACACCTATAGGGTTTTTGTTTTGTTTTGTTTTGTTTTGTTTTTAAATACATTCCCAGTCTCCATGAAGAGTTTGTTTCACTGGATCTGCAGGAATCTACATTCTAATTAGCTCAGCAAATGATTCATGTAATCAGTTAAAAGGGCAAAGTACCTTGATTTTCAATGTTGTTTACAAATAATATGAGTGCAAGAGAAAAATAAATTAACATGAAATAGTAATAGCAGAAACAAAAGTAAAACTTCATGAATAAAGATGGTGGAGAAAAATAAGTGATGATAAATGTCAATATATTATGAGAGAACAGTGACTTTTGAAATGTTATTTTGAAGCTTAAGTTGGGCATGGGACATGCCTGTAATCTCAGCTACACAGGAGACTGAGGCAGGAGGCTCTTAAGTTTGGGGCTAATACCCTGTCTGAAAATAAAATAACAAAAGCTGAGAATGTAGCTTATCACTCAACACAAATTCAATCCCTAGTGCCATAAAAAAATAAAACTTAAAAGACTAAAAAGCCTGGGCCAGTGCTCAGTGGTAGAACCCATGTTTAGTATATGTAAACTCTGGGTTTGATCCCCATCCCACAAAAATAAAGGAAGGAAGGAAAGAAAAAGAGTAAAAAGAACATTTTCCTCCTACTTTTATCATGTGTTAAGTATTTTAGCATATTGTAATAGCACTGACTAAAAGTGAGGTTCTAAAACTTATGATTATAAGAGCTCGTCCAGGAAAAGGTGTCCTTTTATTTGGAAATTGGATGAACATCTAAGTGTCTGTCTGATGAGTTCAGGGATGTGACTAATACGCATAATTAAAGTGTTACCCAGCAGGTGGAGGAAGGAAAAAGATCTAAAACTTTGAAATAAGTCTTGTTGATTAAAAGACTCATGAATTTAGATTCCTATAAAGAAGACATATCAAGTTTCACGGGTGATACTCAGCTTAAACCTGTTGGGGTTAACACATGTTCAAACTCCTTTTGTGGAACGTTTTCAGCCTGCTTCCACCACCCTGGGTGTCACCCTACCTACCAGCTCCCCCACACAGTGGCAGCCTGTTTAGCCTCCACCTGCCTTCTCAGCCTTGGGGGACACTGTCCCTAAAAGACAGCTGGAGCAAAAGGGCCTCATCATATGTTTCTGCTCCCTCAGGGACCACTCTGGTACCACGTTTGCCCAAAACCTGAAAATAAGTGTCCAATTTTATAGATATTTATGGTGAATGACAAGTAAGAGTCTCTCTCAGCAGCCAGAAGTAAAAGTCTACCATACTTATATTTCACATTCTAGCCCACCTCAAATTATTCTGAAGATACATAGGACATAAATAAGAAATTAATGAACTGAGAGAACATATAGACAGAAGAGGCAATGGATAGCCATTACTGGGTAAGTAGCTCAAAACTACACCATATTCTTTCTTTGGCTTTCAGAGTCATTATCTCATTAAGAGTCCACAGGTCACCTGTTGTGTACCTAATCATGACCAATTTTTCTTGCAGAAGTTTCCTGCCAATACCAGTCACATTTTTGTGTGTTTGATGAGGTTGTACTTAGGGAATACAAATGTATGTGAAGTCAGACTAAATACCTTTATATCCCTTGTTCTGATAATAATACTGTAAAATATTTTATACCAACTTAAATAAAATATAACTATTGCTATAACTTGGTCTCAAGAGAACTTCAAAGTGCCACAGGCTTGGTTATCAGCCTACACTGCTACTGGGAGGCAGTGGAACATTTAGGAGGTGGAACCTAGGGGGGAAAAGTTAGGACGTTGGCTGCCTTCTCTCAAAAGGCACCTTCTGTCCCTAATTCTCTCTTTCCTTCTGGCCATGATGTCAGCATCTTTCCAATGCTCCCATCATATTGTTCTGCTTCACCACAGGTCCAAAAGCCAAGGGTCAGCCAAGGAAGACTGAAACCTCCAAACTATGAGCATAAATAAGCTTTTATTTTTGTCAAGTTGATTATATAAGGTATTGGTAATACTGATGGAAAGTTGACACAACCATGCATCCTAAAATACTCAATAAAGCACTTTATACTCTTATTTTTAAAAATATGATTTCTGAATTGTCACATCACCAAGTCTTAGTTTGGAAAGATTACCAAACTATGTACTTTCTTCTAAATCTTTCTACTCTGAAAATAAATATAATCATAATAACAGACTTGTACCCATGAAAGCCTTTGAAGAATGCTCAAAGATTTAGAGATTAGAATTCTAAGGTAGCTTGCAAGTTTTCCTAAAGACACTAAAACTTTCAAGTGATAATATAATCAACCTTGCATGGTTTGAAATAGTCTATGATTCAAGGATGTTTTTAACTAACCTCTTTTGCTCTATGTAACTATTTTTACATTTTGGATCAAGAAACTTCCATTTTCTGAGAATGAAAATTTTTTTTAAGTTTTGAGTTTAGCATGGAGTTAAGCAGAATATTCCTCTTGTGATAACAGTGGTTGACATGACTATAGTTCTACTGGATGTTCACTGTGTGCATCATCTCTCCCTTTTTGGACACAAAGGGGAAAAATACTTTCTATTCACCTCCCACTTATGTCAGCAAACAAAAGTTCTGAAGAAGTGAAAGGTAAAAGGGTTAAAAATGATATATTACATGAATGTGCCAATTCCATAAAATGAACACAACTATTATGTATTGCAAGGATACATAATAAAAAGTTCTGCCCAATGATCCACTAAAATAAATAATGTTATGTACCTCCAGTCTATGTTGTAGCACTGGGGAACAGGTACATGGAAGACCATTCTTTGGGTTCTCTAATCCCTTGCTGTGCTGGCATCAGAAGAATCTTCACAGTGAAATGGATATGCCACAGTGTCAAAAAATTGTGAAACAGATATTGTCTTAGACACACCAGAAAAGCAGAAGAAATTTTACATGTGTAAGAAATAAGTATTTGCTGTAAGTCACTGAGATTTGGGGATTGCTTGTACCAAAGTATAATTTCCCTATTAAAAAATGTTGGCAGTAAAATCTGAGTGCTGTTTTCTACAAACATCTCAAATGTAAGTAGCAGTGGCTTAGCAGTCAGAAAACTGGAATCTATGTCAAGCAGTGGCAACTATTTGGCAAAAACAACATAGCTTCAAAGGCAGATTAGATGCCTAATGACGTGACTAGAGAAGATTAGAAGGCAGAATTTCAGTAGCGCATATTAAATTATTTTGACCATAAATGACAAAAAGATTACAAGAAAGAGAGAAATTAAAAAAAAATTGCCAATTTTCAAGCAGAAATGAAGAGAAATAGACATTTTGGAAATTTGGATTCTTGCAGTATTGAAAGAGCCTCTTTATCCAAATTAGAAGACAAAACTGAAAAAGAATTTAAGCTTCAAAAGCCCATTAAAATGTAGGCTTGGAGAGGGAATAAAATTAAAATTGTACCTTTCTACCTACTGTTAAAATTCACAATGGAAACGGGAGGAGACCAGCAAGAAAATGAACCACACCTTCCTGTTCCCGGGCTGGGAGACTAGAAGAGCATTCATTTCCCCCACCCCTCCCTAAGCAGCTGGCTGATTCAGAGGACCCAGGGTGAGATCATAGTGACTGAAATGAAAGGAAGAGCTTGATGCTTGCATTGTTTGATTGACTTTGCAGGCCTGGGGCTGGTGATGTGGGCATCTATTTGGAGGACGGCAGTGTGCATTGTGGCAACTCTGGGGATTTCCTTCTGTCTTGTTTTTGAAATCCAATGTTTTGTTCCATTTTACTGTTTTGTTTTATTCCTGCATCTGGTAACCTGAGCAACTATTTTGAAGGTAACAATGTGCAATATAACAGCCATTGTTAAATTCCTATCATCTTGTTTTGAAAATCTATATAGCTATTGGTTTTTGTCATTGTCGTTTTGCTTTTATTCTCATTTTTTAGGTTTGTTTGCTTCTAGTTTTTTATGTCTTTTATTTTTTCCTCTTTAAAATAAAATTAGAAAGAAAATTCACAGTGGATTAAGAAACCTCCATGAAAAGAACAAAGCAAGGGTACAGCATGCTTGAAATTCTTTAAATTGTATGAAATGGCTCATGGGGAGAAAGGACTCTTGCACAGCTCTTCCACTGAAGCCAGATCAGCCCAAGATGCCAACTACAGGCGGAAGTAAAAGCTATGGTGGAGAGAGAGAGCAATGAATCTGAGAATCAGCCCATCTAGGACCTGTGGATGTAAGGGTCATGACTAAGTCTAATGGGACCAAGCAGAATGAAGTCCAGTTGGTTTCATAGAAGGTTGTATGGCTCAAAGAGGTTGCAGGGAACTTGAGGTTGGGTACCTGGTAAGACACAGAGAGAAGTAGGAAATCTTCCAGGAGTGTTCTAGGGATCTCACTGCAAATGAAGGGAAGAAAAAAGGACTCAAAAGAGGAAAAATTGGGCTCTCACTTGGCCTCTGTGGAAGCATAAGCCAGCCTGACATGGCTCTGCAGCTAGAATCGTCTGTTATCATTGGAGCAAAAGAGGGACGGGCTTTATAGCCCTGGATTTATATATACCAGACTGGAAGCTAAAGACACAGTCACCCAGAAACAGCCATGGGCCGAACAACAAACCAAAGGTTGTCTCCCATACCCCTGTCTTCTGGTAATAAAAATCATCAAAAGAGTTTACAGAGACCCGAGAGGAGATGTCCTACCCAGAGCAGCGAAATCTCTCCCCTCCTCACTGGAATGTTGTGCCTTCCATCAGGGTGGCCTCAACCACACAGCAATAACTGCCCACCCCCTTGTGACAATGAGATCAAGTGAGGAACCAGTGCTGCGACTTCCACTTGGCAATTACAAAGTTACCAGCAGGCCCTTCTCTTCCTTTTGCCAAAGCAATGTCAAATAAATACATACTGGAACAGAAAATGTACATAAGATCTTCAGACTCATAATAATTTTCAGATTCCAATGAAAAATTAATTTCCATCCCAAGAAGTCTTTAAACTGAAAAAAAACTCATACAAAAGGAAAGATGTTGCCTTAGTTAAATTTTTGAAGCTGGTATTGTCCTTACCAAAAAAAGACAAATATAGTACAAGAAAATGATAGATCAAGATCTCTGATTAATAATCATGAAAATCCTTAATGATTATTAGTAAATAGAATTTAACCATGTATAAATTAATTACATACCATGACCAAATGAAGTTTCTTCTAGGGGTGGCTTAATATTCAATAAGCCAATCAATGTAGTCATATTAGAAGACTGAAGAAGAATATGCTGGGATCTTATCAATTGATGCAGAAATAACACTCCACAAAATTCAATATCTATTTATGATTGTCTCAAAACTCTCAGAAAAAACAAGACTACAAAGGAACTTTCTCCACTTATAGAAACTTAGGGTTTACATCATACATAATCATGGGAAGCTGAATGCTTCCACTCTAAGATCAAGAGCAAGACAAAATGTTCACTCCCAACATCTTGTTCTTGAAGTTCTTCAGGTGTAATAAGATAAGAAAAAGAAACAAAAGGCATATAGACAATAAAGAAAGAAATAATACTGTCTTTGTCTTCAAGTGAAATGATTAAGCAGAAAATTCTAAAGAATCTAGAAAAAAATCTTAGTGAGTTTTATAGTCTCGTGATACAAAATAAACATCAAATTTCAATTGTTTTTCTATATATTAACAATAAACATGTAGACACAAAATGTAGATGCAATACCAGTTATAACTACTTAAAAACAGAAAAAATATTTATGTGTAAACTTAATGAATTATGTACAGGACTTGTATGCTAAAAACTATACAATAGTGATGAAAGAAACAAATTATCATAAAAACAGAGGCATCAATGTGACAGAAAAGTTAAAAATCAATAGTCTGATGCTTTGTTAAGACAAGATATGCTCACCAAGCCCACCACATAGACCTTTAGACTCAGTTAGCCTTGACTGACTGTATCAGTTATAACTTAGAGATAGTCCGACCTAACTCAGTCTGACCGCATTCATCCATACTGCCTATACTACCTGACATATAAACATATTCTATTTTCAAGGACTGTCCAACTGAGATAAACTAGTCAAGGACATGTTTAGTTTCAATGACCCACCCTCCCAGCCCCAGCTCCTTCCCTATTTTCTCCTGCCTTATGATAAACAATCCACCTGACTAATCTGTCTGGAACAAACCTGCCTGACAACATATGACTTGATTCATGTAACCATCTGCTGATTCATGTAATCAAAGCTGGTAACTTGCTATCAGCTTTTGGACTTCCTGCTTATAAAAATGAATATAAGTCTCCAGTTTACTCTTAGTCAGAGCTGGTGATTTGGAACTGATTCCCTCCAGCCTGCTAGCATAATAAACTGTTGCCTTCCAACTCCTTGATGCAAAGAGTTTTCCATTTGGTTTGATATCAGATTTCCACAATATCACCACATGCATTGAAAGACTCAACATGGTAAAAATGTCATTTCTCCCCAAACTGATATTCAGGTTTGATATAATTCCTGCCAAAATCACAAGAACTTAAAAAAAAATAAAAAATTTAAAAATCACAAAAATTTTATAGATATCAATAAAATGATTATAAGACTTACATGAAAATAAAAAGAGCTAATATAACTAAAACAGTCTTGAAAAATAATAAAGTAGGAGAAGTCAGCCTAACTCAACTTCAAGATATTACACAGCTACAGCAAACAAAAAAGTTTCATATTGGTAGACCAATAGTCACATAAATCAGTGTAATGGAGAGCCCAGAAACAGAACCACACAAATATGTCCACCTGATTATAGACACTGTGAAAAATAAGGAAGAAAAACAGCCTTTTCAACAAATGAGAGAGGACAATTGGACCTCACAGACAAAAAGAAGGTAGGGAAACAAACAGGAGGAGGATATGGAAGAGAAGGAGGAAACTTCAACCTGAGTCTCACTTTTTACAAAACTTTAACTTGAAATAAATCATGGGCTTAAAAGAAATTGTAAAATTTTATGTTCTTCATTACATTGATTTATGAATTTTGAAAAAAACATAGCAGATAAAAATGTGAGAAAGGTTTCTCATAGCTGACACCTAAAGTGATCCATAAAAGGAAAAGCTGATAAGTTGGACTTCATTAAAATATGAAGCTTTTAACAAAAAATGAAGCTTTTGATTTCTTTAATGTCTTTGAAGATGATGACAACACAAGCCAATGGAAGAAAATATTTACAAATATATATCTTTGAAAAAAAGAGTGATAATGAACTCTCAAATTCAGAACTAAAAAAGCATATAGAGTGACATATAAACATATATGTTGAATGCTATCCACTAGAGAAATACGAATCAACATGTCAATTACCGCATTATATATAAGAATGATGACTATATTATGTATAACTATATTACATACATTATATATATTATATATAAGAATGATATAACTGCATCATATACAAGAATGATAAAATTTAAAAGACATGACTGGTAATACTGGTAAGAATGCAGAGAAATTGAACCATTCATACTTTTGTGATGATACACAAAATGATACACCATTGTGGAAGACAGTTTGGTGATTTCTTAAACATACACTTCAATAAACATACACTCAAATTGTATTTTGAATATTTATCTCAGAGAGGTGAAACTTATAGCCACCCAGAGCCCATATATGAGTGTCTACAAAAGTTTTTTTTTTTTTTTGTATGAGATAAAACTCAGAAGCAATCCAAATGTCCTTCAGTGGTGAATCACAAAGTAAGCTACATATCCACATAGAGGAATACTGCTCAGCAGCAAAAATGAACAGACAATGGATATGTGCACCAATTTGGATTAATCTCTGAAGAATTATTCTGAATAAAGAACAATCTCACAAGACCATGTGCTGCATGATTGCATTGTACAACATTTGAACTGACAAAATTACAGAGCTGCAGAACAGATGAGTAGCTACCAGGAGTCAAGGAGGCAATTTGGGCAGGGAATGGGTATGGTTATCAAAGGGAGCAGGAAAGATCCTTGTGATGGTGGACTGCCTAGTATCTTAACCACGTGATTGTCAATATCCTGGTTGTGATACTGTGGTGTAATTTTGCAAGATGTTACAATTAGGAAAAAACTTCATAAAGGGTACATAGAACTTTTCTGCCTTATTTCTTGCAACTGTATGTGTTTCTACAACTATTTCAATATTTAAGAACTTAATTTTAAAAGTAATACAAAACAAAAAATATCAAGGAAAAATGTAAGGGTTTAGATCAGTATTCTCACATGCTTGTGCTATCAGCTATTTCATGTGTGAATTGTGAGTATAGTAATTTTGGTGGATAATGGGAAGAGTGACCTTTTATTCCAGTGCATAAAAAAAGGAATTAAGATGTGCTATGTATATATACCAACTCACCACAAAGAATGTAAACAGTGTATACTACACACGTGTACATTTAACAGGGAAGAGTACTTGCAAATTGAAATCCAGGTGTTAGTTGTTTTCTAGGGTGTGGAGGTTGTTTCTTGCTTCTTAGGGTTCAGAATTAGGAAATAAACATATACAACACACACACACACACACACACCTATCTTTACATCCTGTATGTGTATCTGTTATATCTGTATCTGCATCTACCAAGTTACCAATATCTATCCACCTATCTATCTGTATATCTAGCTCTATAACATTTAAACAAATCACTTCTAATTCAATACTACAAAGCTTTTTTATTTTTTTATTTTGAAGAAAATAAAAGAAAAGAGAACAGAGCAAAGCAAATCAGAACAGAACAATGCAAGCAACACTATACTTCACAACAAGACAACTGGACATCAACAGTACCTACCATAATGTCTCTTTTCTTCGACATAGCTGAGCATACCTTCATACACAATAATATCCAACATAACAAAATACTATAAAATCATTCAAAAGAATGAAAGCATTACAGGACTTCAAAACCAAATAACAGGAAATGAATAATGGCTACTATAATATCTCATTTTCCTCAAAAAAATTGTCTATACCATCACAAATAATAAAATCAAATAAACCACGACAGGATAGAACCAATCAAAACAAAACAAAAGCATGTTAGGACTTCAAAGCAAGATGATAGTAAAGCATCAATGGCTGCCATAATGTCTTGTTTTCTTCAAAATAGCTATTCATACCATTAAACATAATAAAATCAAGTGAGCAGCCCTGACCACATGCTGCAGCAGCATCTCAGCACACAGGGTGGACTCCAAACTCTGCTCCCAGGGGTTAAGACCATGCCCTACATCTGGGCCAGCCTAAAATGTGGGAAAGGGACCAGCAGCCCTAACCCAGCCACACCCAGTGAGCTACAAGCAGTGAGTAGGACCCAGAATCCAACCCAGGGCCATGATCGCATGCTACAGCAGCATCCCAGTGCATGGGGTGGACTCCAAACTCTGCTTCTGGGCAGTAAGACCACACTCTGCCTCTGGAGCCAGCCTAAGACACAGGAGAGGGACCAGCAGCCCTAACCAGGCTATGGCCACGAGATCAAAGCGGCAAGCAGGGCCCAGAACCCAAACCTGGGCCATGACCATGCACTGTGGGGGCATGCATGGGGTGGACTCCAAACTCTGCTCCCAGGTAGTAAGACCATGCCCTGCGTCTGGGGTTAGCCTAGCAGGATTGAAGGACCAAACACTAACTCAAAAGGGAAAAATGGCAAAATGAAAGAGCAAAATGCAATCTCAAACATCTAGTACATCAGGAGCAAGTACAGGAGACATTGAAATAGCAAACTCCAAAAGTAACACACTGGAAATCTCTGAAAAGATAGCAAGTGAAATTAAAAACAAACAAACAAACAAAAAAACTCCATGAGGCTGTAGGGGAAATCAAATTAGAAGTACTCTCCCATGTAAAGATAGAAATAACAACCTTAGTAAAGGAGTTGTTGAATGCACCTAAAGAAGAAATAGAGAAAAAAGCACAGAAGCATGGGAAGCTGATTGAAACCTTGAATGAACAATATAGAAAACAAGCAGAACTCTTGAAACAAACTCAAAGATACAACCAAGAAACAAAAAATTCTATTGAAAGCATGCAAAACCGCTTAAATGAAGCTGAGGGCAGGATTTTGGACCTTGAGACAGGATCCCAATTAGTAATCAGGAAAAGATAGAACTTTTAAAAATAAAAAAGCAGCATTAAACAACAATCCAGAAGCTTCAAGATGATGCCAAGAGCAACAATATAAGATTAATGGGCATTAGTGAAGATGCAGGAGTCAATGCAAATGACATATGTAAAATATTGACAGAAGTAATAACAGAAAATTTCCCAAACATAGGGAAAAATCTGATATGCAGATAAGCGAGGCATATAGGATGCCAAACAGTCAAAATCAACATAAATCCACACCAAGACACATAATAATTAAAATCTCAGATGCAGCATAGAAATAGAATACTAAAAGCTGTTAGAGAAAAGATACAACTCGCCTAACAAGGAAAGCCCTTGGAATCATGGCAGACTTTTCAGCACAAACCCTCAAGTCAAGAAGAGCTTGAAATGATGTTTTTCAACCCCTGAAAGAAAACAACTTTCAACCCAGATTGATGTACCCAGCAAAACTTTCATTCAAATTTAATGGAGAAACAAGATACTTCCATGACAAAGAACAACTGAAGAAATTCACGTCACCAAACCAACCTTAGAAAGAGTATTGAAAGACATACTAGACAGAGATAAAAATGACCACAATCTACAGAACAACAACACAAAGAAACAATCAGGTAGGACAAGCAATTAAATAAGGGGAAAAGCAGGAAGCAAACAACTGGAAAATAACATAGCAAAGTCGAGCCAATATATGTCAGTGATATCCATAAATGCAAATGGTCTCAATTCACCTATGAAAAGAAATAAATTGACAGAATGGATCAAGAAACATGATCCCACAATATGCTGTATACAAGAAACACATCTGACCCAAAAGGAAACTCATAGATTAAAAGTCAAAGCATGGAAAACAGTACTCCATGCAACAGGAACCCAGAAAAAAGCAGGGGTAACCATTCTATTTGCAGACAATATGAACTTCAAACCTAAAATGATTAAAAGAGATAAAGGTCACTACCTACTCATTAGTGGAAAAATTCAAGAGGAAGAACTAACAATTATAAATATATATGCACCGAACGCAGGAGCATCCAACTATATAAGATAGATACTAATGGACATGAAAAAGCAAATACACAAGAACACAGTTATAACAGGGAACCTTAAAAGCCCATTGCCACAAAGAGATAGATCAACTAGACAAAAAGTCAGCAAAGAAAAAAATAGAACTGAATCATACCTGTGAGCAATTGGACATAGTAGATGTTTACAGAGTGTTCCACCTAACCACATCAGAATACACATTCTTCTCCGCTGTGCATGGGACATTCTCTGAAATAGACCATATATTATCCCATAAAACATTCTTAAGTAAATGCAAAGGTATTGAAATTTTCCCATGCATAATATCTGACCATAGCACACTAAAATTGGAAATTAATGCAAAAAAACTGCAAAACCTGCATAAATACATGGAAATTAAATAACAACCTTTTGAACAACCAGTGGGCTACAGATGAAATTAAAGAAGAAATAAAGCAATAACTACAATTCAATGAAAATGTGAAAACAGCATACTGTAATCTGTGGGATGCAATGAAAGTGGTCTCAAGAGGGAAATATATAGCAATAAATTGTCATATCAAGAAACACAATGAATGCAAATAACAACATAATGCTCCATCTCAAGCTTCTAGAAAAAAAAGAGCAAGCTAAACCCAAAGCTCATAGAAGAGAGGAAATTGTAAAGATTAGAGCAGAAATCAATGCAATTGAAAATTTAAAAAATACAAAGAATTAATGAATCAAAAAGCTGGTTTTTTGAGAGAATAAACAAAATTGACAAACCCCTAGCTATCCTTATCAATAAAAAGAAAGAAAAAAAAAACAGATTCATGCACTAAGGACTGAGAAGGGGGAAATAACTTCAGATCCCATGGAAATTCAAAAGATCATGAATATCTACTTTGAAAATCTCTATTTACATAAGGTGGAAAATACAGAGGAAATAGACAGATTTCTAGAAACATATGAGCTACCAAAGGTCAACCAAGAAGATATAGCAATTTTGAACAACCCATTATCAGCTATTGAAATTGAAAACGTAATTAAAAACTTACCAGCAAAGAGCCCAGGTCCTGATGGATTCACAGCTGAATTCAACAAGAAATTCAGAGAAGATTTGATGCCAATACTCCTTAAACTCTTCAACGAAATTGAAAAGAAAGCAATCCTCCCTAAATCATTCCTGGAGGCAAGTGTAACTCTCATACCAAAACCAGACAAAGACCCAACCATAAAGAAGAACTATAGGCCAACCCCACTAGTGAACATTGATGCAAAGATTTTCAATAAAATACTGGCAAATAGAATGCAGCAAATCATCAAGAAGATTATACATCATGACCAAGTGGGGTTCAGTCCAGGAATGCAAGGATGGTTTAACATATGCAAATCATTAAATGTAATACACCACATCAACAGAGCCAAAAAAAAAAAAACCACAAGGTCATCTCAATAGATTCAGAAAAAGCTTTTGATAAAGTCCAACACATGTTCATAATAAAAACCCTTCAGAAACTCTGAATAAACGGTGCCTACCTCAACCTTATGAAGGCCACCTATGACACACCAACAGCCAACATTTTACTAAATTGACAAAAACTGAAAGCTCTCATTTTAAAATCAGGAACAAGACAAGGATGTCCACTATCACCACTCCTTTTCAACATAGTTCTGGAAACACTAGCCAGGGCAATCAGACAAGAAAGAGAAATAAAAGGAATAGAGATAGGAAAGAAGTTAAATTATCACTATTTGCAGATGACATGATACTCTATATGGAAGACCCAAAAAACTCAATTAAAAGACTACTAGAGATAATAAGCAAGCTCAGCAGTGTAGCTGGGTACAAAGTCAATGCTCAAAAATCAATAGCATTCCTGTACACAAACAAAAAACTCACTGAGAGAGAAATTACGGAAATATCACCCTTTACAATAACATCTAAAAAAATGAAATACTTAGGAATCAACCTAACTAAAAATGTAAAAGACCTATATGCTAAAAATTATACTATGCTAAAAAAGGAGATTGAAGAAGATATTAGGAAATGGAAGGATATTCCTTGCTCTTAGCTAGGAAGAACCAACATTGTGAAAATGGCCATATTCCCAAAACTATTATACAGATTTAACACAATCCCAATCAAAATACAGATCTAGAGAAAACACTACTAAAATTCATTTGGAAACAGAAGAAACCTAGAATAGCAAAGGCAATTCTGGGCAACAAAGACAAGGCAGGAGGCATCTCAATTCCTGACTTGAAACAGTGCTATAAAGCCACAGTGATAAAATCAGCTTGGTACTGGCACAGAAATAGACCTGAGGATAAAGGGAACAGATTAGAAGATGCAAGAACAACTACAAAGATACTAAGTTACCTGATATTTGACAAAGGGGCTAAACATGTTCACTGGAAGAAGGATAGCCTCTTTAATAAATGGTGTTGGAAAAATTGGCTCTCCACATGACGAAGACTGACACTAGATCCATGCCTATCACCATGCACAAAACTAAAGTATAAATGGATCAAAAACCTAAATATCAAAACAGAAACACTGAATCTACTGGAAGACAATGTAGATAGAAGTCTTGGAGACTTAGGGGTAGGCAGAGAATTCATGAACCAAACGCAAACTGC
The DNA here is from genome assembly GCA_004027455.1 of Hydrochoerus hydrochaeris. NCBI lineage: Eukaryota > Metazoa > Chordata > Mammalia > Rodentia > Hydrochaeridae > Hydrochoerus > Hydrochoerus hydrochaeris. The sequence continues at coordinate 47,305 of PVLA01010393.1, read as the reverse complement.
ACAGGAAACATTTCAAAGGATCAACAATTGGGATCTCATATTATTGAAAAGTTTCTGCACTTCAAAGGAAATCACCAACAGAGTGAAAAGAAAACCCAGAGTGGGAAAGAATTTTAGCCAGCAACCCCTCAAAGGACTTATATCCAGAACACATAAAGAACTGAAAACATCAAGCCTCCCAAATTCAAAGACCCTCTCCAAAAATGGGCATCTGAGATGAACACACAGTTCTCAGAGAAAGATATACAAATGGCAAATAAATACATGAAGAAATGTTCACCATCACTGATCATTCGAGAAATGCAAATTAAAACAACATTGAGATTTTACCTCACTCCAGAAGGAATAGTGGCCATGAAGAAACAATTGATCACAAATGTTGGTGAGGCTGCAGGGAAAAAGGAACACTGATTCACTGTTGGTGGGAAGATAGACTGGTGCAACCATTATGAAAATTTATATGGAGAATTCTCAGAAGACTAGGATTGGAAGTTCTATTCAACCCAGTTATTCCCCTCCTGGATATTTCCCCAGAAGAACTGAAAAGGTCATATCATAGTGATATATGTGCACCCATGTTCATAGCAGCACAATTTGTAATAGCTAAATCTTGGAAACAACCAAATGCCCATCAACTGCAGAATGGATGAAAAAGATATGGTATTTTTATACAATGGAATATTACTTGGCTATAAAAAAGGAATCTCTTGAGGCCTTCATAGGTAAATGGAGACAACTTGAGACTGTTCTCATTAGTGAAATAAATAAGAATCATATTCATAAATATCACATTGTGTCTCTAGCATAAAAAATAATAAGAACTATAAGAGTAATAAAACCCCAAATGTGTAATTGCTATTGTAAAAAAGAGAGGAAAAGAAACTACTCTAAAGGCTATAACTGCATGTATGTTTGAGTGTGTAAAATAGATGACCATATGGCTGAATCTGTTGGATCTTTGAGAGGAACTGTTTGCAGTCTGACTGTTTGAATGTCTACTATGTATCCTTTAACTTTGTAAACTGAACAACTACATCCAACATGACAATGTGTAATTTATCAATTAGTGATTTCTTAGTGGTTTTTTTTCCTCTTTTTTTTCTTTTAGAATTCTGTATTGTTGCTACCCTTCTTTCTGTTTTGCTTTTTTTCTCTTTAAATAAAATTTTAAAATGTGTAATTGCTATTATAAACAAGAGAAGAAATAGGAAGTGTTATAAAAGATATAACTGCATGTATATTTAAGCGTGTAGGATTGATAACCATATTTCTAAGTTCTTGTTGGATTGTTGAACAGAACTGTTTGCAGCCTCACTGTTTGAATGCCCACTTTGTATGCTTTAATATTGTAACTTGAACAACTATTTCTAAGAGGACAATATGTAATTTATCAACTAGTGATTTCTTACTGTTTATCCTTTTTTTGAAATTCTGTAAGATTTCTACCCTTTTTCTGGTTTGTTTGTTTGTTTTTCTCTTTAAATAAAAAATGTTGTTGGGTAAAAAATAAACAAAATAAATGAGGGAGCAATCTTCTAGAAAAAAATATTTTCTTAAAGAGGCTAAATTTCTTGATCTTTGTTTTATGTTTTCTGAGTCACCAGGGAATGGTGATCATCAATTTAGAATCTTGGTGTTGGAGCAACACCTAGGGATGTTGACATACTGTGAGTCATTTGATAATTTACCAGTTTAATCTGTTTCAGAAGATATTTTTCTTTCATCTCTGACTACCAAGCACAGAGCTAACAATTATTGATAAGACATGTTTCTTTTCATTCCAGTATAAATAGGTTGTATGCCTTAGTACTATTGTTTGAGTCACGTAGTTTCATCTTTTACCTTACAATTTTATGTTTAAAAAAATAAATAAAATTATCAAAATATCTCCTATGGAATTTCACATATGTTTATTTATTTCCATAGCCTTTGTCTATCCAGATGAGAGAACGTTACACTCTTTATGTTCTATGTTCCTCACTTCTTTAATTTGCAAGGCAATGGGGCAGATACTGGATGAATGTGTTGGCAGATATAGATCTGGGTCAGATCTTCACTGTTTCTTGGGCTTAATGAGCTGTGACATGTCAAACCAAACTGCTAAAGACCAGAGCTTTTAACCTAAGTTGCACAGAGCTGCAAGAACCCCATGGGTGGGATAACTATAAGTTTATTTAAGATGGAAAGGGAAAAAATAAAACAAATTTTCACTTAGCTGTAACTAAGATTTAGGATTTTGCTCAATTACAAATGTAGACAACAAATCAGAGTTGTATTATCAATACCTATGGATTTTCCACCTATAGAAATCACTGATATTTTCATAACATATTAATCATCATGAAATTGTTTAAATATTGTTTGTATATCTCAACTGAAATTTGTTAGATTATGAAAGAGCACAGTGGCATACAAAAATATTAAGTTCTGCTGTGATCTAACTCACCCAGGGTTTTCTAATTGCTACAAAAGCAAAACTCAAATTCCTTCTGACTTTTAAACATCTAACCCTTCCTATTTCATAACACCCTTTTCTGTCATTCATAGCAGAGCAGCTTACACACATCTGTATGTTGCTGCCTGCCCCAACCACCTCAACAACCCCTCATAGCCCTCTTCCAATCTGCTCTCCTGAAATATTGTCTGGAATTGTCTAAGTGTCGATGTTACTGTGCATGCGCCTCTGTAATGTAACTGTGTAATGCAATGCACCTCTGTTATCACTGAAAGGAGATAGACAGCATTCAGACCTGAAAATCCACATAAATGAATCAGAGAGGAAGGAAGCAAAGACATTCAGAAGTTCAGAAATGCTTGACCATCACTTGCCTCTATTTACATATTTAATAAACAATTGTGCCCTTCGGGAAACTTGGAAAGCATCAGTGACACAAAGCTCTGAGTATCTGGCACATGCCGGGGACTTTCCTGGATGCTTTACATGTTTTAACTATTTTATTTTAAGGCAACCTTGTGAAGCCAGTACTTAGTTTGTAATGCCTATTTTACAGATGAGGAAATGAAGCTAAATAATTCTGTTCAAGTGCACAGAGTGTACAAGTGACAAAACCAGGACTTGTGGCTGATCAGCTTGGCCCCAAGATCCACTTTTATTCCCTATGCCATATTGTGCATACCTCTCTCTTAGTAGGTACAGAGGAAGGATGCAATGCTCACAAATAGCCTCTGTTAGAGAGATAATTGTGTCCAGCTACATTATTGTCTGATGCCTTTAAATTTTAGCAGTTAATCTAACAACCTGTATCCTGATTCCAAATGCATGCACCAATCTCTGATTGTAATTTGTCTCCCATGTAAGATGAACCACAGGAAGAGAACACTCTACCAATGAGATTGCAAGCTAGGCTTTCTGGTCTCCATGACAATTATATTTTTGTCACAAAATTGGCCCTTTCTGGAACACAAAATAGACACATTTTTCTCTACTCCTCCCACTAAACATAACTGAAAACCTTATCCATTATATAAATGAATGTGAAAAGGTCTTGAAATAGAACAGTTTGACGAGATATCTCAGGACCTGAGGAACAACACAGTAGTGAATTTCCTGCATTTTCTATTTTACTCATCTACATTAGACTGAATGCTAAAAAATCCAGCAACCCAAAAATGACAATGGGCATCAACTATCATGGCAGTACATGACTATAATCCCAGCACTCTGGGAAGTAGAGACAGAAAGATTACAAATTCAACAGATAATAGTTTCCTTAGTTGTATGTATAGGAAAAGTATGCACATTAATATATTTTTTTCTTCAAAATCTTATACCTAATTTGATATTTCTAAAAATTGCACATGTAAGTCATGTTAAAGTATTTAACTGTGATTTTAAAACTGAATAAACATACTTTAATAAATATTTGAATATTTTAAAGATTTTTTAAAAGGGTTGCAAACTTGAGCTCAGCCTGGTTAACTCAGCAATTTACTGACAGCCAGTTTCAAAACATAAAAGAAAAAGGGCTGAGGATATAGCTGAATGGAAGGCCCTAGGTTCTATCCCTCATTCAAAAAAAATTCTCAAGAAAAATCTGTTCTCCTGTGTCAGAGGGTGCAGAAAACTTTTAGACAACACCCACTCTACAATAGCCAAACACAGGGGGCAGCGGGTGGACTTCAGCGCTCCGTCCACACACCCGCCTGAATCTCAAACCTCCCATCACCAGACTGCAGCCAGATGTCTCAGGCCACCATCCCTGCAAGGTTGATGTCAAAGAAGGGGGTGTAGGGAGCCTGAGCTTTCACACCCTAAAACAGATGCTTCCTTCTTTGAGGCTGGTGTCAGACGAGGAGGCCAGGTAGAGAATCAACGGAGATTTGTGCCACTGCTGCAGGCTCTGCTGCCCCTGCCCCTTGAGGAGATGTTCTTGAAGGCCTCAGGGGAATCCAGAGTCCTGCCTCTGCTAAGCAGGTGCAGTGACCCCACCTCAGATCTCAGCTGAAAGACTGAGTGGAGAGCTTGGACCTTTTCTCCCACCTGGCAGTGAAAAGTGCTGTCCCTTGAAAAGAAACGTAGTATCAAAGGAAGGAAGGCAGCTTAAAAATTAGGCTTCAGTAAGAACCTGTGTCTCATGGCATAATAAGCATAATAAGGTCTAGGCTTCCATTAAGAAACAGAAAAATCACATCCTCAAAAATTTTCTCAACTGAATGTTGGAGATTCCATTAGTAGATGTGAACACTAGGCTGAGGCTGAGTTTAGAAACAATTGACAAAAATGTTTAAGTAGCTCTGATAAAAATGCTCCTCCAAGGAGCTTGAGATATATGGGGGGAAAAAACAGTATGTCTTGGCAAAGAAATAAAGAACAAAAGAAAAAAAATTACCATTAAAAAAATAGTAATTGAAATTAAAAATTTCAGTGGTCTGGCTCAGCCAAAGAGTCAAAGGAGAGACAAAAGAAAAGAACCAGCCGAACTGAGAGGTAATCAAAATTGCCCCATGTATATGACAAAGAGAAAAAATTAGAGAGATGCTGGACCAGCGGGGAAACAAAATCAACTTTCCTATCACCAACATCCCAGAGGAGAGGATAAAGACAATGCTGTGAATGTATTCAAAATATAGCAGGTAAAACTTCCAAAATTTAGCAAATGGCATGCACTACAAAGTCTAGAAGCTGACTAAACCCAGAAAGTAAAGTAAAAAAAAAAAAAAAGTGTCAAATCATAGTAAATTTCTTGAAACTAAAGGCAAAAGCAAAATTCTTAAAAAGGAAGAGAGAAATAACAGCTTCCCTACATACAAAAACAGTTCTACTGACAGTGCATTTCCCATCAGAAGCTGCAGACCCCAGAAAGAAGTTGCACATTTTTCAAATGCTAAAAGAGTAAGATATTCTACATTTAGTGGAAGTATTCTTTGGGAATTAAGAGAATAGAGGTGTTTTCAGATTCAAAAACTTGATGATTTGTTGCCAGCAGATTTACCCTAAAAGAAGTCTTCAAAATTTTGGTTAATAGAAGGGAAACAATAATAGAACATCGAGAAAGAACTACATTATTGGTGGGAGTGTAAACTAATGGAATCGCTACGGAAATCAGTATGCAGATTCGTCAAAAAAGTCAAAACTAGCCCTTCCTTTGAGCCAGCTATGCCCCTTCTAGGGATCCTCCTGAAAGCATTGAAGGCATCATATTACAATGATAAATACAAACCCATTTTGTAGCAGCACAATTGATAGTAGCTGAATCTTGGAAATGGCCTTGTTTCTATCAACAGATGAATGGATGAAGAAAATGAGATATTTATAGATAACACAGTACTACTCTGCCATAGAAAAAGGACAGTTAATAGGAAAAAAAGAGAAAGAAAAAAGCTTGAGTGAGTGTGGTGGCACACACCTGCAATTCCAGCACTCAGAAGCCTAAGCCAGGATGTTAACAGCAAGCTTGAAACCAGCTGGGCTATGTAGCAAAACCCTGTCTCAAAATAAGAAAAAAGAAAGAAGAGAAAAGGCATTATATAATCCAGTGCAGACAATATATCTAAAAGTATACCAATTAGTACATTGTCTCACATGATTTTATATATTCTTTGTCCTATTAGTCTAGTTTCCAATATGTATTTATGATAATTAACTTTATAAGGTCTTAAATAACTCAATGAATCTGATGCTGGAAAGACAAAAGGGTAGTGGAGGGAGAGGGAAAAAAGAAAAGAATTGAAATGTGTTTTGTACACGTACCAATCCCCTACAGTGAACGTAATCACTATGCAAACATGAACTAATAAAATTCAAAACAAAACAAAACCAAAAAAATTAAAAAGAGAGAAAAAAGAAAAAATTAATTAAATGGAAATCTTAAATTCTAACATATCAATTACATTAAATGGATGTAGTATAAACATCTCAGGAAGAGATCTTCAAAATGAATTTAAAGAAGCAAGCCAACTATATACTACAGTCTAAAACAAACTCTCTTCATGGATAATGATAGAGCAAGTTGAAAATAGAGCATAAAAAAGATGTGCATCCAAATACTAATCAATGAAAAGTTGGAGTGGCCACATTAATGTTGGGTCAAGTAGAATTCAAAGCAAATTATCAGATACAGAAAGGGATATTATGCAATAATAAGGTGACTCTATCAAGAAAACATAGCAATCCAAAAATGTATGCAGCAAGCAACATGGCTGCAAAATTTGTGAGGGAAAAATTGTAAAAACTGAAAGAATTAAATGAATTCACAATTAAACTTGGAGGGTTCAACACTACCTAACTAGTAGAGAATCAACCAAAGATATAGATAAATTCAACAACATCACCAAACAATAAGATCTAATTAATAATTAAAATTTATAGAATGCCCCATTCAACAAGAGCAGAATATACATTTTTCTTTAAAATCCATGACCCATACAATATAGACCATTTCCTGGGCCATAAGATAAATCTCAATATACTTAAAAGAACTGAAATCATACAACATTTGTTCTCTGAGTGCTGGTATTGTTTGGACAATTGAAGGCAGATGTCTTGTGCTCTGGGTGAATGATTTGGGGATGACATACATGTACATTGCACATTATTATCCCCTAATTGACATGCTTTTTTATTGTAGATTTTTCTTCCTCCTCTTCTTTCTCCTCCTCTTCTTCTTCTTCCTCTTTTTCTTTCTTTTTATGTTTGAATAAAATTGACTTGAAAAAAACCTATGTGTTCTCTGATAACAATGAAAGCATACTAGAAATCAATGACAAACAACAACAGTAAAATTTTCAATCATGTGTGCTGTCTAAGATCGGAAAATGTTACCAACAACCTGTTTGTTGCTTAGCTCCCATCTTGGTGCTTTTTGGGAGGTGATGGATCTTTGAAAGGTAGGACCTGGAGGGAGACTTTAGGTCATCATGGGCATGCCCTCAAAAGGATTTTGCAATCCCAGTTTGTTCCTTTTTTTTTCTTCCAGGTCATAGGTGAGTTGTTTTGCTCCACCAAGCACTCTTACACTCTTATGTGCTGCCACAGACCTACAGCAAGGGGGCCAACAGATCATTAACTGAAACCTCCCAAATTGTGAGTACAACCTTTGAGTCTTCCTAAGTTGATTACCTCAGGTATTTGTTACAATCAGAGAAAGCTAAGGCAATTTGGATACAAAACTACATACTTTTAAACAATCCAAAGTTTGAATTCTTAGGGGAAGTGAAAAATACAGTGAATATAAATGAAAATAGAATATATCTTCATGGATGGAACAAAACTCAATGAGTGTAGAAAGCATAGCATATGATGCTTACCATAGAAAATCAATGAAAGAAAGAACTACTCCCTTGAAAAGACCAATAAAATTGACAAATCTCTAGCAGGATTAGCAAGAGGGAGAGAGAGAAAAGACAAGATTAATCAATATCAGGAATAAAACAGGATATACAACAGTAAAATGGAGAACTCGAATAGTAAGGGGACCCAGAGGTGTAGCCTCATGGATGGAGCTTGCCTATTGTGCCTGAGGCTCTAGGTCCAGGACCGCAGGGAAAAGGAGAGGAGGTGAAAGAGGGGAAGAAAGAGAAGGAAAAGGAAGAAAAGAGGGAGAAGGAGAAGAAGGAGGTGTTGGGGCACAATTATAATGTAGGAACACATTTACAAGATGGCAAACTTGTAGACATTTCACGATCAATTAGAAGTCTCTGACCGGGCTTCTGCTCTGCTCTGTCTGCTGAATTCAGCTGACCTGGAGGGTGTCTACAGCCCAGCTGCAGACCTCTGAGGGGCACTGTCAGCAATGGCATATACTTTAAGGTACCCTGCGCTAATTCAAGGGCCCCTCCCCAGAATGTGCCCGTATTATGGTGGTGCCCAACTGTGCTCACTCGGTAAGGGAGCCCTCCCCTTGATTCCGGGGTGTTTCTAAGTTATGATAAACAATTCCTTTGTTTCAAGACTAGCCTGTCAATATGTGACTCATCATATGTAACCAATGACATAACGCTTTCTCACTTGCTTTGTACCTCACGCTTCTAAATTCTATGTAAACTGAACTCTTCCTAAATTCAGCACTGTTGCCTTTGAGGAATTATCCCCACAACAGTCCACTGGCATGAAGATTAAATGCTGCCTTTTTATCCCCTTGGTGCAAAGAGTCTTCCTTTCAGTTTGGTTTTGTTTGGCTTGGTTTGGGGATTTTTTCCACAACAGAGGAAAAGGAGAAGATGAAAAGGAAGAAAGAGAAACAGGAAGAGATGAAAGAGGAGGGTGGAAAGGGTCACAAAATGTGTTATACATGTGTCCCAGCTGCTCATGAGGGATGTAATCACTGTGTGCTTAGAACCTGTAACAATGAAAGCAAAATTTTGACTGGAAAAAAGGCCAGGCACGGTGGAGCACACCTGTGAGCCCAGCACTCAGAGGACTGAAGCAGGAGGATCGTTGTGAGTCTGAAACCGGTCTGGGCTGCAAAGTAAGCTTAAGGTTGACCTGAACTGCATAGCAAGATCTTGTCTCAAAAAGACCAAAAGAAAGAAGAAAGAAGAAATGAAAGAAAGAAAAAGAAAGAAAGAAAGAAAGAAAGAAAGAAAGAAAGAAAGAAAGAAAGAAAGAAGAAAGAGAAAGAAAGGAGAAGATATAGTATCTGACAGAATTCAATATCTATTCATAGAAAAACCTCTCAGAAAGTTGGATGTAATGGCTCACTCCTGTAATTTCAGCAGAAGGGTCAGAAGCTGAGGCAGAAGGGTCACTGTGAGTTCAAGGCCAACCTGAATTGTACAGTGAGACTCTGTCTCAAAAGCAAAAAGAAAGAAGGAAGGAAGGAAAAAAGAAAGAAAGAAAGAAAGAAAGAAAGAAAGAAAGAAAGAAAGAAAGAAAGAAAGAAAGAAAGAAAGAAGAAAAATTCTTAGAAAAATAAAAATATAAGGTAACTTCCTTAACTTGGTTAAAAGTACTTACAAACTCCTACATCTAGCATTACTCAAAAAGACTGAAAGCTTTTTGTCTGAGATCGAGGTCAAAGCAAGGATGTTTGCTCTTATCATTTCATTCAACTCAGTTCTGGGAGTTGTGACAAGCAAGAAAAGTGAATAGAAAGGAATATAGATCAGGAGGAGGAAAATTATTGCAAATAACCCCATTTTCAGATGACATAACTATACAAGAGTTCAAAGAACTCCCCCCAAAATTTCCTACAATTAAGCAAGTTTTATAGTCACAGGACGTGAAACAAATATGCAAAAAAGACTTGTGTTCATAACAAATATATAGACACCACAATTCCAAGTACTGTAGTATTTACAATTGCTTGGAAACAGGAAATACTTGGCTATGACACATGTGCATCCAAAATGCACTAAACTGATAAAAGAAGACTAAAGAACTGGGGAGATGAGCTATATTCATGAACTATAAGATTATGTATAACAAAAAAGTCAGGGCTGGGAATTTAGCTCAGTGGCTTAATTGCCTGCCTGGCAAGCACAAGGTCGTGAGTTTAATCCCCGGTACCAAAAAACAAAACAAAAAAAAAAAAACCCTCAGTTCTCCCAAAACTGATGCAACATTTTAATGCAATTCTTCTCTAAATCATGGCAAGAGGTTTTGTAGAAATGGACAAGGTTATCCTAAAATATATATCAAAATATACACTGAGTGGAATGATTAAAACCACTTTGGAAAAGTAAAATAAAGTAGAAGGAATTAATCTACTTAATTTCAAAACACATTTATATATAGAAACCAAGAGCATGTGTGTTACTGGCAAAGAAATAGATATATGAACCCACAGAACAGAGAACTCTGAAGTAGTTCCACACAAATATGACCAGCATCTTGAAACAATATCTTTGGCTCAAAAGCATTCAGTGGGGTAAAATATAATTTTCCACGCATGGCACAGGAACAATGGACATCTACAAGAAAAAGAACATAAACATTTTCCTAAATCTCACACTTCATATGAAAATTAATTCAAAATAGATCACTGACTTAAATATGAAACATAAGACTATAAAATGTGTAGAAAAACAAAAAGGAGAAATATGTTGAGATCTGGTATTAGAAAAAAGGTGTCTTGAATACCAGAAGTGTGACTGATCATAAAAAGAAAAGTTAACAGATTGGACTTCAGCAAAATTACAATTTTCACCAAGTGTGGTGGCAAACTCCTTTTATCATAGCACTTTGAGAAGCTGAGGTAGGATTGAAAAGTGGAGCCCCATCTAGGCAATTTAGCAAATTAGCAATAACTTGTCTCAAAAAATAAATAGAACAGGGGATATAGCTCAGTGCAAAGGTCATGGGTTCAATAACCAGAACCACAAAAAAATAAGTAGAAAATAAACCCACAAAAGTTGCAAATTTTTCTCTGTAAAAATTAACAAAAACACAAGTTTCTACAGATTTAGAAAAAGTACTATATTTGCATACTATATATCAAAAGAAGGAATAGTGTCTGAAATATGTAAAGAACTCTTAATACACAACAGTAAAATTAACAGCCCAATTAGAAAGCAGTTGAAAGACACGAGGAGATATTTCACTGAACAAAATATGCAGATGGCAAATAATCACATGGAAATGTGTTCAGCAGCTTTAGCCATTAGGAAAATGCAAATTAAGACCACAATGAGATATCAATGCATACCATACAGAGTGACTAAAATAAATAATAATGACAATACCAAATGCTGGTGAGGATATGGAGAACCCAGGCTGTTCACATGTCATTGGTAGAAATGTCAAATGTATAGTCACTCTGAAAAACTGGCAGCTTCTTAAAAAACTAAACAGTCCGGGTGTGGTGACACACATCTGTAATCCTAGCACTTGAAAAGCTGAGGCAGGAGAATCACCGTGTTTAAGACCCTGCCTTAAGGCAAAAAACAACAGACTAAACATAACACAACCAGATTTGCGCTCCTAGGAGTTTAATCCAGAAAAATAGAAACCTATGTTTACCCAAAGATTTGTATATGAATGTTTGTAGCAGCCTCACTTGCAATAGTCTCAGCCCCAAAACAGCCCAGATGTCCTTCGGTGGGTGAAATCTGTACCGTGGAAGTACCAGGCAGCAATCAAGAGCAAACTTCTCAGAGGTGCAACCAAGAGCTTGGATGGGTTCTCACAATTACACTCCCTGTAAACCACCATCTGACAAAAGCTTACATGATGTGTAATTTCACTTACATAGCATATTTGAAATAACAAAATTATAGAAATGGAAACAGATTAGTGGTTCCCAAACAGCTTTAAAAGGCAGACAGTGGACACTGGAGGGCAGAGGGTGTAGCCATACGGAGAACTCTTTCCCATCCTCCTTGCAGTCCTGGAAGGGTTATATTTGTAATCCTGAGAAGTTACTGGATCTCTAGTGAATCAATTCCAATCTACCACTTTCTGTGCGACCCAAGGGGAGAATAAAGACACTAAGACATACACACAGTTATGGGGAGCCAAGGGGTCCTAAGACCAGCCAAGATGGTGGTTCACTGGGGCAAAGGCCACACCGAGAGCCCAACCTGGATTTTGACTCTCCATGAGAGCCGTTGCTCGGGGGATGAGTGACAGTGAGAGTTGCAGGAAACACGTGACTGCCGTGACTTCCGAGCTGGGCTAGAGGGGTGGTTTGGGATCACCTCTGCTATATGCAAAGGGCAAGAAATACAGAGAGAGTAATCTGCATAGCACAACTGAGGTAGTATCTGATAATATGGAGTCGGTGCTTCAGTTCTGATGTGTAACCCTGTTTGCCCTGGGAAGTCATAGCTGTACATATCAATACATGGAGATAGGGCCAAGATTATCCAAAATGGAGACAGTTGCTCTGCTTTTCGAGGAGAATCGAGGAGAGTTGTCTGGATGGTTCCTGCAGAAGAGCAAGAGGAAGGATCAGGTGCTGATGGGGCTGTGTGGTGTCCTGACCCCATATGTGTCTACATCCTGTCTGTGATATTCTCTTCCAGTTTTGCAAGATGTTACCATTGGGTGAGACTAGGAGAAAGGTGCATGGAGCCCTCTGTAACTTCATGAAGTTACAGAGCTCAAAGTAAAAAAGTTTTCATTAAAAATTGGCCCTTTTAAAAGGGAGTGGATATGAGCAAAAATATAGCATGCACACTGAAATTTGCCTCCAAAATATGAAACTTGGGGCAGTGATGGGGGTGAAAATGATCCAAGTATGTTAAGTACAGGTACCAATCTGCCACTTGAAGCCCATGAAAACAGTTATAAAACCTATTCATTTGTATAACGAATTAAAAAATGGGTGGGGGGAAAAAGAATGAAAAAGGTTCTTAAAAATCACCCAGGTTAGGTGGCATGGCCTGGTAGTTTCAGAACCCTGAGACTGAGGCAGGAAGATGGCAAGTTTGAGTCTATACCCTTCACCCATCCCTGCCCTGAGGTTGGCTATAGGCATTTGCTTCTGTGAAAAGAGCTCCTATATTCACACACTTATGTTCCTAAGAGCCAGATTCCAACAAAGCAAATCTATCAGGGACAACTGGACTGAGATGCCTCTGGGACTCCTGGAAAAATAGCCAAACCTACTGGACATATTTTTTTTTTTTTGGTCTTCAAATTTCTATACATTCTACCATTATTTCAAGCATAGATCAAGTAGTACAGATCTGTTCCTATCTCAGGGTTTACTGATTCCCTCTCTCTAAACCCTTCCTGCCCTCTTCATGTACAGCTGGTCAGCTTGGGCAGTGGCCAGGAGCCCCATAAGGCCACGGACACTTCCAATGTGCTAGGAATCTGAGAGATGCTATAAGGACAAAAACATTCCAGATTTTGAACTTGCTGTGGGGAAAAAAAGGAAGTAAAAACATCTTGGCTGAAGTGGATGGCTCAGTTCACTTCAGCAGGCAGTAAGCAGAGCAGAAAAACAGTGCAAAACACAAAGGGACAAAGGGACAAAGATCACAAGGCCATGCCTCCATGGCTCACCTAGACACATGCAGAAGAGTTCTCCATTGATTCCCCCTGGTGGATCAAAGACCAATCAAACTCCCACTCAACCTTAACTGCTCCATGTGGTTCCCATAAAACGTACTCATGTGTGACTCACATTTGTGGCTCACATCATGCTCCTATTGGACAGTGCTGACTACACACTCAATAGGCATCACTCAAGGTACATTACATCATGCAGTAAACACCCATCCATCCATTACAACCATTAATGTAATAATTATCTGCCATTTACTGCTTGCATATTTTGCCTGCTGATAGCAAAGTCTCAGAAAGACTGGCTTTCCAATTGCAATCACCCTCCAGGCCTGTCTTCTTGAGTTACATGGACCTAACACTAAACTCCCGTTCCCCTGAGTCCTCTGTTGCTAGGATCTATGTGGGATCCAGCTTTCAAAGTCATGCTGCAGTGCAGCCTGAGGCAGACATGGGAAGACAGAGGACGCAGTCGCAGTGGGAAGGTACTTCTGGCAGAAATGCTGGTGCAAGCACCTTTTTTATTTGGTGGGGGGCAGTTGTGGCTGAGACTGTAGGGTCTGGGCCTGACTACTATTAGCGACAAGCTGCAGTTCACAGCTGCAGTGTGGCCTCTGCCAGACTGCCAGGTAGTAAGATTTCTTCTAGCAGGTTGCTGCTCACTGCATGTTTTCTGGACTTGCAGCATATGTGCCTCATTCTTGTACCCTCTGCAAGATTCTGTGATCTCCAAATGCACTTTATGATGGCCCCTTGTGCTTAAATGCATCCGAATGAATGGCAGAATCTAACATGATATGCACCACACAGTAAAGAACTCAATACATAAAGGCCATTAATAATAATAATCAACATTATGTCAGATTCCGGGCTTTAAAGAACAATCATATACAGAATGTGTGACAGTTGGGATCTTGAATGTCCTCCAAAGGCCCATGTGCTGAAGTCTTGGTCCCCAGCCCTGGGAACTATTGGGAGGGAGTAGAGCATTTAGGAGGCAGCTCCTGTTAGAATTCAGGTCATTCGGGGCATGTCTTTGAAGAGGGTATTTCTGTCCCAGCCACCATGAGACGAACAGGCCTCTGCCATACTTTCCCACTCCTGCCACACTCAAAGGCACACCTCGCATGACACACTACTGCACCAGTCCCAAAGCAACAGAGTCAAACAAGTCACGGAGTGGAATCCCAGAAACCACGAACCAAAAGAAATCTTTCCTCCTTCCAAGCTGATTTTCTCAAGTATTTGGTCACAGTGCTGGGGAGCCGAATAGCACAGCATGAAAAAGACTGATTCCAAGTCTTGCCAAAGAGAGTTCCACTTGGCACATTATGATGCAGTGATGAAAAACACTCCTATCGAAGTCAAATGTCAAGTTATAATTTTTTCTTTCCTCATAAATATTAATTTTTATCACCATTGAGTTTTTTTTCAAGTCAAGGCCATTTGCCAACCAGGTGATCCCAAGAATCTGCACTCCAAATTCAGAAAGCCAAGATGGACATCCTACCTCCTTTCAATGTGAATTCTCATCTGATGTATGTTGGCAAAAGTCAGTACACCGTGGCTTCCAGCAAACACTGTATCTCTCTGAGTCCGTCAAGAATGTACAGCCCTCGGCCTCCTCACCGGGGTCGCTCCTCTGATTGTATGTCCACGAACCTGAAGGGTGGAGACTACCTCTTCTATGTCATGAAACACTCTACATAGGGCTCCCCTGGCTTGGGGTCCCTCTCCTGGAACCTAGGTCACCCCTGTGCAGGTATCCATGGGGAATGCCCATCCCCTTGGGACTTAGAGGACAAGAGAACTGCTGTCAATCTTGCCACCTGCTATGCTTTGGTCCCCCTACCCAGAGTCCTGTGACTTCTGACAAGATTCATAATACAGAAACAGGATAACTTACAGGCTTAGTAGGTAGGGTAACTCAAATGCTAAATACAACAATGTCTGATATTTAAGAGTGATTCTGTTTGCATCTTTAATACCAAAGATACAATTTTCAGGCTCCATGGTAATAACGTCAATGTAATTCAAAGGACTGTGCCATTCCAGAGTCACCAGAAATGATGAGTCTCTAATATGGGTAATAGAAATGTTTTAATATTGTCAGAAAGTCTGCTTAATTTTCAGGATCTATGAAAACACGATTGCATTTTATGCAATTATTACCTTATGTCTAATAACCCAGGAAGACTATGGCTTAAGCACTGTGCTCATTTTCAGCAGAGGAGCATTTTTAAATTGGAGTGGCAGCCTTTGCCTATCTTGGTTGCCTTCATGCTTCAGAAGCAGCTGCTGCCCTGCACTCCTTGTATCCATCATTACCGTGTTCCAAAAGGCATTATGCTGAGTGCAGGGGAAAGTGCAGCCATGCAGGAGCCAGGGTCTCTGCAGGGTCCAGGCCTGTGTGGAGGACAGAGACCTAGAGGCAGGGTACTTGACAGAACCCTCAAGGATGAGCTCCCAACGTGGAAATGCACAGGAATAGAAAGCAAGAGTGTGACTGAGAAAAGATGATTCAGAAGCCTTGAATTGATCAGGACTAGATATGAGGAGGGAGAGGGAGCAGGTGATTTTCAAAATTTAAGACTGGGTACAGGATGATGCATTCCTGTAGTCCCAGCACTCGGGAGACTGAAGCAGGAGGATTCCAAGTTCAAGGCCAGTCTGGACTACATAAGGAGTTCAAGACCAGCCTGTTCTACATGATGAAATTTGGTCACAAAACACTAACATAAATTTTTTAAAAATACAACAAAGAAAAAGAGTGCTTTCAATGCTGATGATACAGTGGTGGCTGCCCATATAGAAAACTGTGAAAGAGAATGCTTCCTGGAGGTGCTAAGGGCAGGAAATCTTGTGTACTGCTTCAGGCCTGAGCATGGGAAGAAGTGTGAGACTGTCACTGAGGGCAAAGGGAGCTGGGAAGGCCCGTGTGAACGGAGGGAGAGGGTGAGGTAGCAGGGTGCACTGGGAGAGTTGTGCGTGTGCAGCCGGCTCCTGGCATCATGATAAAAGCTCTGAGGTTTGCCTCACCCCTCACTCTGAAAGGCAGCTAGCAGGAACTGTAGAGGGAGGCAGCAAATTTGAGTGCAAAACCAAACAAGCAGCTGTCTTGTAGAAATGATTCAAATGCTACAGCAAAGCCAGAGAAGATGCTTCCTGGAAATCAGTCCTGCTGCTGGGTGACATGGCTCGGCCGCAGGAAGCAGTGCTGCTCAGGTCCATAGCAGCGCACCCGAGGGACGGAGCTACCGTGGGTGGCGGTTCATGGGAATCCGGTGATTCTTGCTAACTCCAAAGAAGCCTCTTTCTTCTTCTTCTTCTTCTTCTTCTTCTTCTTCTTCTTCTTCTTCTTCTTCTTCTTCTTCTTCTTCTTCTTCTTCTTCTTCTTCTTCTTCTTCTTTTAATCCAGAGTGATTATTACCTAGACATCCCCGGGCCACACTGGATTCCTTACCAGTAGACAGTACCCCCAGGATCAAGAACTGAGAGGTTAGGGGATAGAGTGTTGCTTTGGGGGATCAACCTATATCAGATGTGGCCAGTATAAAGCTTCAGTGATATAAATGCATAAATCAGCAACAGGCTACAGCTGATTTCCCCCAGCAATTATACAACATTTCAGGCTCAGGAGATCGTGATGCCACACTGTCCCCCAGGTGACAGTTCCTGGAGACCCCATGTGTCCCTGTCATGTCCCAGATGGGTTCAATGACAAGTAGAACTTGATTTCCTTCCGTCTTCTCGACCACCCTCCTGCAATACAGACACACACAGGCAGCACAAGCTATTTTCTTGCAAAGAACAAGTTCTGCCTGAGGTCACGCCAGATCTAATTGATTTATGTACACCATCAATTTCAGCAGTCTTCATTTTAGGGCTTTTTAAATTTCCGCCTTTGGTTTTGCTGCTTCAAATCAGATACAAATGGCCCAATTCTCTGATGAATCCTTTTCAGATATACTGAAAACTCATTGCCCTTACTTTAGCTCGGTCCTGTATCCAATAAAAGTCAGTGCACTGCTGATTTCATAATTGGTTTTGTTAATTAATGGGGAAAACAAAAGTAGTTCGTACAAATCTGAAAAGACTCAAAAAGGAACCTTCACTGGACCTTGAAGACAGGCTCACAACTCACACCACCAGGCTCCTCACTGGCACCCCAGCCTTCCTGACTCAGTACCAGATTCACCAAATTTCCCTTGCCTTTGACCTTGGCTTTCACAAGCAAGTCAATTGCTCATATCATGACACACCATAAGCATGAGTTGTACATTGTACCCCTGAATTTCCCCCTTAGCTCTGAAGTAACATTATTGTTTCTACCAATGAAAGCAATAGTCATCGTTGACTGATAATTCACCAAATACTTTGCATACTCTGAAGACCCGAGAGCCCTACCAATATTAACAATGACAGTTATCACGCATGAAATACCTTAACTTGTGTTCTGTTTAATCTTCAAAGCAATTTTACGAGATAAATATCATTCCCTCTGCCTTATATATTAAAAAAAATCACCAAAACCCCCCCTCAGAAAATCTCGCAGTCGGCTGGCTTCCAGTGTCAGTAGAAGAGCTGAGATTCAGGACCCAGGCGTGCGTGGGATACATAGCTAGTTCAAGACTAGCCTGGACTGCTTAGCAACACCCTGTCAATGATCAGTGGCTGAAGCCAGGTGTCGGAATCCAAGAATTCAGGAAGCAGGAAGATTAAGAGTTCCTGAACAGCTGTGCCTGAACAGCAGAGCAAGACCCTGTCCCAAAAAAAAGTGCACTGAGTTGCCCTGATTCGGCTTTATTCTGACATGAGCTGTCTCATGTGACAGCCTCATTTCTCAATGGATATTCAGCATCATGCATGCCCTACCTTCTGTCCTGGTACAAGATTGGGGAGCAGGATTGAGTGACCCTCCCAAATAGTTCATTTAGGCTGATATTTTATTCTTCACTCAAAATGCTAAGATGTCCAAGGACCAGGAAAAAAATGAGAATTGAGTTGGTGAATGGCAAAGAGAAGGCGAGGGGCTGAGAAAAGAGGAGTCCACAGTTCCAGAATATGGGGTGCACTAGGGATGCCAGGAGGTGGAATGATGACCTAGCATGGGGAGTGGGGAAAATCACAGCAGCCCTCAAAGTGCCTGCAAACCAAGGGGAGTGCGTCGCTGCACAACAGGGTTAGGGTTGGGGTTGGGGTTGGGGTTGGGGTTGGGGTTAGGGTTAGGGTTAGGGTTGGGGTTGGGATTAGGGTTAGGGTTAGGGTTAGGGTTGGTGTTGGGGTTAGGTTTAGGTTTAGGGTTAGGGTTGGTTTTAGGGTTAGGATTGGGGTTAGGGTTACGGTTACGGTTAGGGTTTCACTAGTTTGATACCGTTTGGTCCTCTGATTCTAGTTCCTTAGAGGGTTACAGGCATGTGCCTCTATGCCTAGTATCTTTTAGTAATTCATATTGTCTTTTGAGTGATTGCTGTTTTGAGGAAGTCCATACAAGGCCCATCCTAACCAGAAACCAGTGATAACAAACTCAGGCAGCTTTCTGCTCAGCCCCACTAACCTGAAGCTCTCAGCCTTTGCTTTGCGCTGCTGTGTCTGGAGATGTTACTGCAGTCCTGTCCATAATCATTCGACTCTAGGTTTGGGAGATTAACCTAACTCACCCAAACGGCCTGATTAAACCTCCTAAAATTCCGCACTTAAGCTTCTCTGAGAAATTCTGTGGACAGTAGTTTAACTCCATGGCTGGAAGTCCTCCTACCTGACTGCCTATTCTGTGGATTTGAACTTGCCTAGTCTGCTCCATAATTGCCTAACAATTTCACAAGACAGCTTTTACTACATCTACTTCACACTGTTGGGGTTTTTTTTGTTTGTTTGTTTGTTTTTGGCAGACACCTAACTAGTACTGCAGGTAGTAACCCAGTATGAGGAAGTCAAGGAGGACCCTTTCCTATAGCTACAGAAAAACAGCCAGGGAGCCGGGGATTTAGCTCAGTGGTATAACTGCCTGCCTGGCAAGTATAAGGTTGTGAGTTCGATCCCCAGAACCAAAAATAAACAAACAACAGAAAAAAAAAAAAGAAAGAAAGACAGAGAGAGAATAATTTTGTAGCTGGGTGTGGTGGCTCATGCCTATAATCCCAGCACTTGGGAGGCTGAGGCAGGAGGATTCTTGTGAGTTCGAGACCAGCCTGAGCTACAAAGTAAGCTCAAAGCCAGCCGAACTGCATAGAGACCCTGTCTCAAAAAGACCAAAAAAAAAAAAAAGAAAGAAAGAAAGACAGCCAGGCTAGGTAAACATGCCAAGGTAAAGTGCAGGAAAACAAAAGTAGGAAGTCCTAATCACAGCGAAGTCCCCAAGGCCTAGGCAGAGGCTGAGAGCTTCCGCACAGTGTGAAAAGGCCTTGTGGAGGCAGAAAGGCTGGAATCAATAGGAAGATGGTGATTTAGATCCAGAGAATTCCAGACAGCACTGCGACCAGGCTGTGGTGGTGAGACATTGATTCAGGCTCAAAAGTTAGGAGGGGAAAATTCAGTCATCAAAGTAAAGTGTTCCCATATAATATTTTTAAAGGTCAAAACAAATACAAAATTCCATGATGAATAAAATACAAAAAAAATTAAGACTAAGTCAGAAAACTCTAGTTGTCTCCAATAGACTCAGAATTTCATCTCTCTCCTTCACTGAGTGGCTGCAGGCAGGCCTGCTCAAGGTGCTGGTTTGAAGGAAATGAGTGCTCACCTAGAAAACCTGTCAAAATCACAGCCACAGAGCATTTTCCTGCTAAGATGATAATCGCTAGATGAGCAATAGGCCAAGACACATAGCTGGTGCTGAAGGTGGAAGTACAAATAAAGAATGTAGAAAACACATCAGAGTAACTGAGAGATGGTGCACCACGACATTGAGACACAGCACAAAAAGAAAGACCTCTGTCTGGCAAGGTGGCACGTGCCTGCAATCCCAGCACTTGGAAGGCTGCGGTAGGAAGATCAAAAGTTCGAGACTAACCTAGTGAAGTTCAAGGCCAGCCTGGACTACATAGCAAGACCATGAGTCAAAGCAAACAAGAAAACTAAAAGCAAAAGACCTCTGTGTAACACATTGTGGGAAATCATTTCAGGGAGTAGTTAGAAACCACATGGTACTGTTTGGGTGACTGATTTGAACACTGAACCAAAACCAAGTTAAGAATAGTTGTTACCATTTTTCTTTTATCCTTCTTTAATTTTTGCTTTATAAGGATGAAAATATTAATGTGTAATATCTATATAATATCACTTCTATTCTTTTTTTTTTTTGTCTTTTTGAGAAAGGGTCTCTCTGTGCAGTTCAGGCTGGTCTTGAGCTCACTTTGTAGCCTAGGCTGGTCTTGAACTCACAATGATCCTCCTGCCTCAGCCTCCCCAGTGCTGGGATTACAGGCGTGAGCCACCACCCCCGGCTTGTCACTGCTATTCTGATACAGGTGTATTAAGAATCACCCAAATCAAACTGTAATAAGAGGCCAATGGGAAGAAGCACTGAGCACATACATGTGTGCGTATACACACGTATGCATACAGTCGCACCCACATACACATACAGAGTCACTTGTACACAAAGACATAATACATGCACCCTTCATCTCCTATACTGAAAAGATCCTTGTGAGTTACTTATTCAAAATTATTCAGGACAGGCGTAACATTTTTTTCCTTTGCTTGCTGTCCTAGGGATCTAACCAAAAGCCTTCACACTGAACTATCTGCCTAGTCTTTTATTAGGTGTCATTTTGAGATAGGGTCCCACTAAGTGACTAAACTGCCCACCTGTGCTCCCTTAAGCTGGCAGCCCTCAGCCCCCACAGTGCTGGGGTTATCGGCATGTACCCCACAGCAGGCTGAGCAATGCCCTTTCTCATACAGATAACTTTGTTTGATGAAGTAAAAAGGACATTTTTCATTATTATCATATTTATTATCAAAAGTGAGATGAATGTAATATATATTCATATAAAAGAGTTGTTTCATATCTATTACATTTATATTGAATATTGCAACCCTAACAAGCAAAAATCTATTCATATGAGTATAATGGGTTTGGGCCTAAGTTTATGTCCTCCAAAAACTGCTTCACATATTTAAAATACATGACCCTAGTGGCAATTTGTACCCATACAATGTTTATTGTTAATATCAAATTCAGTAAGATTTCTAAGTTATGATTATATGTATTTGATCTGAAATAACAATTCTATGCAATTGGACCAAACAATGGACCAAATAGTTACCCTGAAAATGTGAAAACAATATTTTCAAGTCCAGGGCAGTAGGGAGCTGAACGGGAGCCCAGCTGAGCTGAGCCAAGGGCACTGACTGTTGACTCTGTGCTGTCTGGGCTGTGACCTGGCTCACAGTAATGTTTCTGAGCTCATTTCTCACACAGACAGCATAGACCATTAAAATAAATTCCCTGGGTTATTAGGACGATGACAGCATGGGATCTGACAAAGTGCTGCCGGTGTAAGATCCATCACTTTGAATAAACCTTCGCTCCTTTGCTCTGCTGGTTGAAGAAAGAGGTAGGGGAAAGAATCTCTTTCATTCCTGGAGAGGACATAATAAGGACTGAAGCATGTCATCCCTGTGTTTCTAAACTTGAAACGATGTATTTCTGAGAATTTTGTCAGAGATGCTCAGGGCGGCAGCTGTCGGATCTGTTCACGAAGTCCTCTGAGTGAAGGCTCACCCACAGGGCTTCCAGGAGCCTCTGAGCTGGGTGGTCCATTGTGCACTGCCTCATCAGCAGGTGAGTTCAGAATATCACCCTCAGGTTGGCCAAGTCAAGGAGTGAGGATAGCCCTGGGCTCAAACAGCTTTGCTTGACTCTAAGGGTGTAAAATATGCTGCTCATACTCACTGCTTCCTCTTTGTGTTTTGATCATTATCCAGTACTCTTCAAGTCAGGCACGGTGGTGCACACCTGTAATCCTGGCACTTAGGAGGCTGAGGCAGCAGGACACCTCGAGTTTGAGGCCAGCCCACAATATAACGAGACTCTATTTCAAAAAAAAAAAAAATCTTTAAATGCTACTATTATTTGTAGAATGCCATACTTATTTGAAGCATATAACCTAATCCCAAAAAAGTGGAATCAGACCCATTCAAGGAAGCTTTCTGAGTAGCCATCTCTATAAGATAAGGATAAAGCTTGGACACTCAAAGATTTATAAGTAAAGTATTTTATACCAGCTTCCCACAAGGAATATAAACATGTGTACTGCAAACTTGTACAAATAAAAATAAATAAATAAAATTAAATAAAATCTGGTATCTGACATTCTAAAGAAAAAATATGTGGCACCTTTTTTTTTTAATTCAACACTCTCCAGTTATAATGTGAGTATAACTTAAAACTTCTCTAAAGGTTAAAAAGACCAAGGTTGCCTAATGTTGACAGCTCTAACTAATCAGCCCTAAAGTACAGTGACATACATAATACTCAGAAAACTGGGCCAAGCATATAGTTCAGTGGCACAAGTACCTGTCTGGCAAGCACAAGGTTGTGAGTTCAATTCCTGGAACAAAAATAAAATAAAATAAAAACAGAAAACTGTGATTGAATATAAAAATAAACAATAAAAAAGTAATGGATGTGCTAATTACCCTGGTTTGAGATATATATATATATATATATATATATATATATATATAGCAGTAAGTAGTATGTATATATATATATAAAGTAATCACATTGCTATCATATTAATACATAGGTATTATATTTTAATTAATTTTTAAATAATTTTTAAAAATAAATAATAAAACCATTGTTGAATTAATGATTTCACAAAGTAAAATATTAGGTAACAGGCAACACTATGTAGGGAAGAAAATTCAGGGCTTTACAGAGAGGCCAGACATATCACTCAATTTTGTGTGTATCAAAGAAATCTCAAGCTCTAATCTCTCACTTGTGAAATGAAGATTCCATTACTAGTAGTACACCCTATCATAAAGATTGAACTGTATTACATGCCCAAGTGGCTTAGTACAGATTTGTAACAAATGTCAATCTCCTCAATTCTGCACGAGAAAGGGCAAAATATTGTAGGTATAAAATTTGATGAATAACGATTCCAAAGATTTTCATGGAGGAGACCACTGAAAAAGACAGTTATAACAGTGCTTTTCCCATCATCATTTCTGTCATTCTTCTAGTTGTAAAAGACCAACCAAGCTTGTTAGGGAAAAATACGAGGACTTCCTGGAATTTTCAAAAACCTCAGGAAAAGCAGGTTCAGAGGGGACTGATTATGTTAGCGCGAGGAGTCTCTGTGCACCTTGAATTCTCAGTTCTCCTCTTCTGCCTGTTGACTTTATTTTCTCTTCCACATGGCTGGAACTACAAATATGGAGCCAAGAAAGAACGGAATGAACCTGGAGTGTTGGATTGAAAAAAACTAACAGAATCGTATCAGTCTGGTTTTCTGTATATACAAATAAAGATGGGTGTATTATGTATGTATCTTCTCACAAATTACATGTTTATCACAAAAAATAGAGAAGCAAAATGGTGGAATAATGATAAACAGCAGAGTACAGCTTCTCTGGAACCCGGAACTGAGACCCTTGGGAAACAAAACTTGAAGAAAAACAAGTAGATCTTTGAGAATTGGAAAGGAGGTGAGAGGAAAACTAGAAACTACACAATATCCAGAGAGGACAATACAGAGAAATGCATGAAGGAGGGAGCCCGGAGAGACTTGGCAGCTACAGTGAGAAAGTGCAGACCCGGCCAGCAGCAGTAGCCCCAAGAAAATTCCACATGATAATGATAATGTAAACTACAAAATCCAGCGTGTGGTTTCACTACAAAAGTGACTCCTCCACACAGCAGTCTAGCACTGAAGAAGGAATCCCCGAACAGCAACCACCATATTTGAGAGGGCTTAATTAGGAACCATTTTGGGAATGGATTGTTTAAACTGAGCCACCAAACAACTGCTTTACTCTGGAGTTTGCAATGTTACCCTACCGTAGACACAGTGACAAGATGACCTCAGGGACAGATAGAAGCTAAACACAGACATCCTAATGAGATAGGGGAAACAAACTCCCAACCTGCCAGATGTCTGCTATGAGTCTCTGTGCTCTAAACCTGAAGAATGAATTTTAGGAACAATGAAGGTTAAGAGCAGGATATATTTATTGAGAGAAAGAAAGCTTCTGTCCAAGAGAGAGACAAAAGGGGTCCCGAGTGGGCTGCTGAGAACCCCGCCTTTTCCAGGGATTTCTATAGAGCAAAACCATGAGGTGAGGTGGGTCCAAGGTGAGCTGGGTCCAAGGTGGGCAAGAATGGGACCTTGCAAGGCAGGTAGGTATGAAGTGGGGTAGAACTATGGTCAACCAATAAGATTACAAGAGTTTAATTGCTCAAGTAAAATTGATTAAATCGGAATCTGTCTCGGTTACTTTTCTGTCGTTGTTAAGACAAAATACCTGACACTCTGCATGAAGGAAGGAAAAGTTTATTTCTTATAGTTTTGAGGTTTCAATCCATAGTCAGCTGGCTCCAAGGCAGGATGTTGTGGCTGAGGAGCAAGGTTCATGGCAGCTGCAAACAGCAAAAGGGAAAAGGCAAAAGAGAAGAAAAACATGCCTTCTTCCCTCCCTTATAATTGTACGCCAGCCCCACCCCAGGTGGGTGTAGCACTCACACTGTTAATCCCAGCACTAGACAACCAGCCAATCACAAATGCTAGATTCAGAAGTTTCCATGACTGCATGAGGCTGGGGGGGGGCCACCTAGACACAAACCATAACAGGTTACGGTGGGGAAGTGAGGTGAGTCACATAGCAAGCAGGCATGAATATGGAATGGGGCCCTTGCCTGTAGGAGGTTGGCTTAGTGGCTCCTCTGGCTTCCTCAATGTGATTGATCCTACTTAGAATATCAATTCCTGATGTTTATCCTTACGATGATGTGGTTGCATGTGTTTCGTCTTTGGTCTTGAGATCTGGCCCACAGCAGAGGTGTCTGTCTCCTGCACAGTTGCAAGGTGTCTGTTCTTCTGCACTAGCTCTTTCAAGGGCCCAGCCCTGTCTGACCGCCCATAATATTCTAACTCGGCTCTCTGTGACATTTTGTTGGACTTCTGGGATTTCGCCTGTCATGTATCATGGAGAAATTCTTTCCTGATCATGGCTATGTGGGATTCTATATGCCTCACTTATCTGAATGCTGAATTCTTTCCCAGTATTTAGAAAGTTTTATTATTTCTTTAAACAAGTTCTTTTATGCCATTTGTACTCTTCTGATTTTTCACTGATTTTAATTAACCTTTAGTTAGTCTTCTTTGTGCCTTCCAGCAGCTATTGGATCCATTTTTCATGTTCTCCTGTTTTACTGTATCTCTAAATAACTGACCATAGACATTAGCCCTGTCTTCCAGTCCTCACTCTTTGTCTTTATCTTGGTTACTTCTGCTGCCCATTTTTCTTTTTTCTTTCTGGATTTTTGAGACAGAGCCTCACTTTGTGCTTCAGACTGTCCTTAATCTCACTATGTAGCCCAGTCTGGCCTCCAATTCATGACAATCTTCCTGATCAGCCTCCCAGGTACTGGGTTTACAGGTATGCACAACCATACCCAGTCAGAACTTTCTCTTTTCCCTGACAGGGTCTCATTAAGTAGTTCAGGCTGGCTTTGAACTCACTATGTACCCCAAATCAGCCTCAATGATCCTTCTGGCTCAGCTTCCTGACTGCTGAGACTACCATGCCTGACCTATTGCCTGTACTTTTATAGAATTTTTATTCTCCTAGATTTTTGTTTAATACCTTTCCAGAGATTATAATTTTTTGCTAAATTTGTTGTTCATGGTTAGTTTTGTTTTTGTTTTTGTTTTATAGAGGCAGGGTCTTGCTATGTACTTTAGGCTGGCCTTGAACTCACAAGGATCCTCCTACCTTAGCCTCTGAAGTACTGGGATCATAGATGTTTAGTATTATTTTGTTTAGCTCAGCTAGACTTTTATTAGTGTCTTGGGTAAGCTCACTGTTAGTTTTGTTTATTAAGTCCATTATCTGTTTAATTATATCTTCTTTGATCTTGTCAAGCACCTTAATGATCTGTTTTTTAATCTTCTTTTCCATCATTTGTTTTGTTTTGCTCTATTTTGTTATGTTTTGTTGGTTTTTTGAGACAGGGTCTGTTATGGTAGATACATTGTGTCAATTTGAGCAGTTTAGAAGTTTGACTGACTCAGCAAGGAGCTAGGGTTCTTACTTTGTAAATATCCTCATCCTGAGCAGAGCAGGGCAAGGAGATTTTGTGAGTGCTACACCTGCTACACCTGCCCTGGAGAGGGGTTTGCCTGTGTACAATATTAGCCAGGAGAAGAGGTTTGTTTTTTCCTTTTGCTCTGGCTGCTGCCTTGAAATGTTGCCCTAGTGCCGTGCCACCCTGCCTTGGAACCAGCTGATTATGGACTGAAACCTCCAAAAACTGTAAGATAAACAAACCTTTCCTTCTTTCATTTTGAGGGTCAGGTATTTTGTCCCAGCAATGAGAGTAAAGTAAAAATAACCAAGACAATGTCTTACTGTGTAGTCTAGGCTAGCCTTGAACTCACTATGTAACCCAGGCTGGCCTCAAACACACAGTGATCCTCCTGACTCAGCCTCCCAAGGGCTGGAATTACAGGCATGTGTCACTATGCCTAGCACCATCATTTAGAATAATTCAGCTATGTGGCTTTTGAGTTACTACTCCCCAGTGAGGCCCATAAATCAGCTTTGGGGTAGCTGAGAGTCTTTGCAGGCATTTTCTTGCCTTTTCTTCTCAGGTTTTGTGTGCATTTGTGTGTGTGTGTGTGTGTGTGTTGTGCACATACTAAGGTTGGTGGGTCAGTTACAGTGGAAACACTTTGTTGCCCCATGGAGATTTGTGTAGCTGGGCTCTGCTATTCTGCTATGTAGTACAGGCCCGGGGAACTATAGGCCTTTCCCTTTTCCCCAGCATCCAGCCACCTCCGTTACTTTGGGAAGGGAGGATACAGGATCACTAGTCTAGCATGCAGGTGTCTGGGAATGGGCTACAGTACTATTAATGACACGAAAGAAATACAAATATGGGTGTACAGAGAGAACCAATCAATAGCAACCACTCTGCCACCCTGGAAACAGCAATAAAATCAATAACAATGATGGAGTAAAAGACAAACTGAATATTGACATGCCATAAGAACCAATCATTAAAAAAAACTGGTAATGTACCACCCTTAAACATAGAAAAAGGGTTTATAATTAGAGTATAACACTAAGAGAGACAAAGTATCAATGTACAGTAAATAACTATTAAATACAACAACTGTCTGCTAATGTGCAAACACCCGCAGGGAGGGAAGAGATAGGGCGAAGCATTCTCAAGCTATGTTGAAAGTTAAAGGCAGGAAACCTTGGAATGAGTGTTTCAATCCTTAAAATAAAATAACTTTCAGCCCAAATGAAACATCCTGAAAAATCATCTTTAAAAATTGATGGAGGAGAGAACCAGGGTCTCACCAGGATGTGATCCCGGCCTGGAAAGCAGCGCCATGTGCCAGCTGCTCCCGGAGTGTGGACAGTCAGACCCAGGCCTCCCTCAAGGAGTCAGCGCCATTGCCGGGCTGGGTGGGGGAGAGAGCCAGGCCTCAGCAGGAAGCGAGCCCGCAGGGAAACCATGTCATTTTCATTGTTTTGTTGGGTTGAGTTTTATTCTCTTTTGTTTTGTTTGATTATGTTAAATCTGATGGCAGGAGCAGCTATTTGAAAGACGACATATTATAATAGCCATTTTGGATTTACTAGTGGCTTGTTTTGAAGTTCTTTATAGCATTCACTGTTTTGTTTTTATTGTTTCTATTCTATCCTGTTCTGTTCAATTTTTACTGTGTCTGAAAGTATCTGCAGATATTTTGAAGACAACAACAATGGTAACTATTGTTGGTTTTGTAAGATTTTTAAAGTTCTGTATCACTTATACTGGTTTGTTTTTGATTGGTTTTATTCTATTTTCTTTGGTTTTATACTCTTTAAAATAAAATTTTAAAAAATTGATGGAGATAATCCAGGCATGGTGGTATATGCTTATAAATTGAGAAGTCAAGAAGCTGAGGCAGGAAGATCACCATGAGTTTGACTACCTAGAGAGTTCAGGGCCACCTGAACTAGAAAGTAAGACCCTGTCTCAAAAATGAAATAAAATAACATAACTAAAATTGATGATGATGATATAAGGTCTTTCCAGGACAAAGAGCATATTAAGATATTCATGACCCAGCCAGGCATGGTGGCTCAGCACTCAAGAGGCTGAGGCAGAAGGATCATTGCAAGTTCAAGACCAGGCTACAAAGTGAGCTCAAGGCCAGCCTGAACTGCATAGAGACTCTGTCTCAAAAAGACAAAAAAGAAAAAAAAAGAAAAAGAAAAGAAATCTCCAACAGAATAAAAAGGAAACCCATGAATTTTGAAAAAAAAACTTAGTCAACTGTCCCTCAGACAAAAGACTTCTGTCTAGAACATATAAAGAATTTTTAAAAATCAGACCCCCCAAAATTCGAAGACCCAATCAAAAATGGGCATCTGAGATGAATACACAGTTCTCAGATAAAGAAATACTAATGGCAAATAAATATATGAAAAAAATGTTCATCATCATTGGTCATTAGAGAAATGCAAATTAAAACCACACTGAGATTCTATCTCACTCTGGAAAGAATGGCCAGCATCAAGAAAAGTACCAACAACAAATGCTGGAGAGGTTGTGGGTAAAAAGGAACTCTTCTGCACTGTTGGTGGGAGTGTAGACTGGTGCAACCACTGTGGAGGTCATTCTGGAGATTCCTCAAAAAGCTGGGGTTGGAGGACCCATTTGACACAACTATTCCACTTCTGGGCATATTCCCAGAAGAACTGAAAGCATCATATCACAGTGATATATGTGCACCCATGTTTATAATGGCATAATTTGTAATAGCCAGATCTTGGAAACAACCTAAGTGCCCATCAACTGAGGAATGGATAGAAAAGATGTGATACTTTTATTAAATGGAGTACTACTCAGCTATAAAGAATGATCACGGGGGGATTGCAAGATGGCCGACTGAGTGGTGGCACAATAGAGAGCCTCTCTGAAAAAAAAAAAAAAAAACTAAGACACTGGAATCTGACAACATGGAGAAAGCCAGACAAAAGGAGAGGAATTCTCACGACCCAGGAAGAAACTGAGGAAAAAGAAAAAGAAAAAAAAGAAAGAAGAAGAAGAAGCATGGATGGAGGGCAGGAGCTGGGCAAGCCCTGGTTGCTGCACTGGCACATCTTAGAGTCAGGTGACTCACAACTGAGCTGAGATCGCGGCCCTGCCGAGAGCGGGGGTTGGTGAGCTCTAGACCCTCAGCTGGGGAAGGGGCTGCGGCAGGGAGTGAAAATAGTGGGTCGAGCTGCATGAACTTTGGTGAGTGATGGGAACTGGATTCCCCAAATCAGGAGGACTTCCTGGGCAACATTTTGGAGTTGGGCAGGGCCAGCTTGAATCAAAACCTGAGGCGGCATCTGCTGATGGCTCCTAGTCCAAAGCAGATTGGTGGGATCTGCTCGGGCAGGGCCATGCCCCTGGTTGAAACCCAATAGCCAGGGAAGAGGCTTTTCTGGGCCAGTGGCATCCCCAGGGAACACACAAACTTGTTGAAGAATAAACTGGTTGACGGGCATAAGGGGAGGAGCCAGCTCTCATAGAGCAACTTGCAGATCTGCTGCAGACTGGGGGCGGTACTTCCCTAGCAAGTGCACTGCAGAAAAACTGTAAACAATAGGAAAGGCCCAGAGACCCCCATCACCTACCTGTCTGAAGGGGGCCGAAAACATGACAAGGCAGAGAAAGAGCAAAAGGTCCCCAACTGTGGAACCAGGGAAAGTGAGTCCAACAGAGGTAAATGCAGAGGAGGTTGAGAGCAGCAAACCTGTAATGTCAGAGATAGCCTCATCAGAAATAAAGAAATACATCTGTGACCTCATCGTTGAATTTAAATCTGAAATTCTAACTCAGGTGAAGCAAGATATAAGAAGATTAATAAAAGAAGTCCTGGGTAATCTTCAAGTAGGCACAAATGAAAGAATAGAGGAACCCAGAGAAAGGAGAGAAGCCTTTGATGAAGAATATAAACAAAATCTAGAATATATGAAACAGATCCAAAGAGAATATCAGGAAATTAAAAACTTCATTGAAAGCTGGCAAAACCTTTTAACAGAAACTAAAGACAAACTTTCAAAACTTGAAGATAGATTTGCAATGTATGATCATGAAAGGAAGGATCTCTTAAAAATAACAAGGAACCAGGAAGCAACGATACAAAGGCTAGAAGACGACAAGAGGATTTATAACCTAAGAATAAAAAATGTGAATGAATATGCAATGACAAATACAAATGAAATAAAAAGTCTATTTACAGAAATACTTAAGGAAAACTTCCCAAACATAGGTAACAGACATGAAGTTCAGATAAATGAGGCATACAGAACTCCAGCCAGCTATAACCAAAACGGATCCACACCCAGACAAATAACAGTCAGAATCCCAGAAATCCATCACAAGAACAGAATATTAAAAGCAGTCAGAGAAAAGAAACAGATTACCTATAAAGGGAAATTCATCAAAATCACAGCAGACTTCCTTATGCAAACCATCAAATCAAGAAGACCTTGGAGTGAAATATTCCAAGCCCTGAAAGAAAATAACCTCCAACCCAGAATGATGTATCCTACAAAACTGTCTCTCAAAATTAATGGAGAGACAAGATATTTCCACGACAAAGAGGAACTGGGGGAGTTTGTGATCACCAATCCAACCCTGCAAAGAATACTGAAGGACATTCTAGAGAGAGAGAAGAAAATCACCAGGGTTCCAGGAATAATGGCAGAAAGGCCTCAAAGAAAGGGACAGACAGTGGAATGAAGGAGAAAAGTAAACAAATAATAACAGAAAAAAAGCATGGCAGAGATAAGACAGAGAAGATTGGTTATATCACTGTTTTATCTTGTCTGATTTTATTTGAATCTGGTATGCTTGAGAGTGTTGAATCTGAGAGTAGGGGCAACTACTCTGAAGATGACAGGACTCAATAAGATACCCATTCTGGTTTGATTGTTAACTGCCTTTGAAGTCCTATAATGTCTCCAGTGTTTAGATTTTGTTAATAGTGTAATGCAATGCTAAGTTTAACTATACTATGTTTGACAATATAGACAATTTTATTGAAAATAACAAGAGACATCATAGTAACTACGTAGATCACCTGGTATTGTGGTTTTATATGTCCTTTTCATTTCGTGTTTCTCTAGGAATTTGTATTGTTGACTTGTTTTGATATGTTTCTCCCTCTAATACAGAAAGGCTAGGTATATGTGTAGAGACTTATACATGTGTAGAACTTCTAAGTAGTTTACAAGAATGGATTATAGTTATTGTAAAGAAAAAAAAGGAAAAGAGAGTACTCTAAAGGATATAACTACATGTATGTTTGTGTGTGTGGGATTAATAACCATGTTGCTAAAGTTTTAGTTGGATGGATGAACAAAACTGATTGCAGTCTCACTGTTTGGATGTCCACTTTGTAAGCTTTACTTTTGTAACTTGAACAACCACTTCAAAGAGGAAAATATGTAATTATCAACTAGTGATTTCTTACTGGTTACTATTTTTGTTTTTCTGTTTTGTTTTGTTTTTGAGATTTTATATTATTTCTACCCTCTTTCTGTTTCAAAATTTTTTTCTTTAAATAAAAAAAAGATTGATCACATTTAGATACTTGTAAGTGGATGCAACTTGAGAGCATATTTATAAGTGAAATAAATCAAACTTACATGAGTAAATACTGTATTGTCTCCCTAGTGTAAGAAATGGTAAGAGTACATAAGATACAAAATCCTCAATAAATACAGTGAAAGGGTAAGAATCTTCTCAAAGGGGAATAAAATAATATCTCAGGGAAAAGCAGGAAAAAAGAAAAGGAAGGCAAAAGAAAAAATATCTAAATTTGTATAAACACACTTAGGATAGCTAAGATGATTGTGCTACAAATTCTATAAGTTCATAGAACAAAGCAGTTAATATTCATAGGATTGGAACAATTTTGTATGTTTGTGTCAGACGACCTGAGGAACTCTTGAAGATCACTATGTAAAATATCATCCTTAGTTCTGTTCCTACTACCGTATTTTCAAGGTCTGTATCATTATTGTTTTGGGCTCTTTGCTATTGTGATTTATTTGTGGTTTTGTTTCTTATTTTTCTAGTAATCTGTTTTGTTTTGTTTTGCACTCTAATGCAGAAAGGATAGATATACATGTAGAGGCTTATACATGCCTAGAACTTCTCCTAAACAGTGTATGAGAATTGGTTATATTATGTGTGATGAAATGAACAGCTATTTTAAAGAAAAAATAGACATTATGGCATCCATTGCTGATTCTGTATCATCATGCTGTGAAATCCAATAATGCTTCTATTCTTTGTTCAGAGTGATTTTAGTCTGTTTTGTGTTGTTTAATTTCAACACACATGAAGCTACTATGGACAGCTATTTTAAAAAGAACAAGAGACATTATGGCAGACGTTTTTAGTTTTCATATTGTCTGGTTTTGAAGGCCTAAAATGCCTTCATTACCCTGTTCTGACCAGTTTTATTCTATTTTGTTTTGTATGAATTCATTGTGGGTGAAGATATAGACAACCATTTAGAAGAAAACAATGATTGATATCATGAATTAGGAATAAAATGTTGAAATGGGAAAGGGAACTAGGGATCAAGAGGGGGAAAGAAAGGCAAGGAAAGAAAAAAATGATGAGAAAAGAAGGAAAAAGTGGAAACAAAGCTTTGATGAACACAGAGGGGAAGAGGGATTGAAGGGATAGTAGGGGAATGGGGGAAAAAGCATCAAGTTACATCATGTACAGCACAAATTCCTTAGGATGAATATGATCATTATATATACTTAAAATATAGCAATAAACTTAACTAATAAAAAGAAATCAGAATGAAGCTCTGGAAGGAACCATTAAAAATAAGATGCTGGGCTTGATCCATAGTGTGATGCTAGCACTAAGGCTGCCCCACCCAGGTGTACCTACTACCTGCTTAAGGGCAGGTAGCCTGAATAGAATATATGGTATCAGGACAATTGCCCTATTAGAAAACTCATTGGGCCTCATGCAAGATGTAAATGAAGGGTCAGGAGCAGTGTTTTTTGATTGATTGTATCTAGATGTAAGTAAAGGATTAGGAATAACACCTTCTGATTGTTCTGGTAAACAGCACTAGATTTAAATGAAGAACTAGGAATAGCACTGTTATGGATTAAAAACTGATGGTCCACTTAACACCAGCAGAATCAAATCAGCAGGGTGCTGAGCATAAATGTTCCACCTGAGGAAAGTTGCCAGCATAAATAGAGATGTGGAGCAGAAGAAGAGAGGTGTTGTGGGTTTCTCTAAGTGTTGCTGTCTGAGCTGTTGGTTCTCCTGGAGGAGCTCGTCATGACTACCTTCCCCAGTGTGAGTTCGACTGTTTTCATCAGCGGAGCTTGGGACCTTGTTGGTGAGAGTGGCTGTGGTTTGCTTTGGGGAACCTCTGGTCCTTACATCAAGCATCACTTCTTGGCTCCAGAGAGGGGGAAATGTGCCATTTAATCTTCAGGACAAACAAACTCATGCTAGCTTTCTGGCATGCACTCAACTGTTCTTATCATCAGAGGATCTCAGGGCTTCTGTGTTGCTGAGGATGGCTGTGGTACTTTTCAGTGCAGCCCTGGTCTTTATTTTGAGTGTGACTTCTCAGCTCCAGTGTAGAACCCCCAACCTATCAGCACAACTCCTTCGCCCTGCTGGCATAGACTTTCTAGCTTCCACCACTGACCTTTGGGCCTTCCCAGCATGGATCCATAAAAGAGACTGGTGTGAGTCCTTCTGGTGGGCTCTAGACCTCCAGTTGGACTCATGGGAGGCATTGTCATGAGCTCTGGGTTTTCATCTGGACTCATGTCAGACATTGCTGTGGGATTCAAGCCCTTGGCTGAATATTCTGTGTCTTTAGTGTTGTGGATAGATTTCCTGCACTTTGTGTTAACTCTGGGTGACCATCATAAAATAATATTGTAAATTCTGTGTCCTGATTCTACTTGTTTTCCTCACAACACCTGACTACAAGAAGCACTTTCTGAAGAGTCCTGTGAACAGTGTCAAAAGCTATAAAACTGGAGTCATTTGGGTCTTGGGTTCCACACCTTGTCTTCTCTTTTCAGAAAATATCTTGCTTAACTGATCAGCCATTAGCTCTTTTAGGACTTCTGTCACATTCTGCCTGCTTGGTTTTCTGGTTTGCACAGCCCTAATGTCCTACCTTACTTTTTTGCACGCTCTGAGTGTTATAACCCCCATAAAGCTTTAGAGGATGTAGAAGGAGTGAAGGTCTCTTTTCTGCTATACCTCCTT
This sequence comes from Hydrochoerus hydrochaeris, assembly GCA_004027455.1. NCBI lineage: Eukaryota > Metazoa > Chordata > Mammalia > Rodentia > Hydrochaeridae > Hydrochoerus > Hydrochoerus hydrochaeris. The sequence goes on along the minus strand of PVLA01010393.1, from coordinate 12,383 downwards.
CCTGCTGAAAGGGACTATCAGCCCCACCTACTGGGAATTATGTGCTTCTTAACTGTGTTGGAAAGTTAGAGTGTGCCAACTGGGCTGCTAAGAACCTGCCAGAAGACAGGGAGAAAAGAGCTGGTACCTGTATGTGGGAAATTGTTTGCCAGCCTGTTCAATGGAGAAAAAAAAACCTCATTAAATTTGTCAGGAAAGTCATGGGCTATATTCTGAGCCACCATCTGAAAGTGGGTCTTTTGAGGCTGTAATTGGACAGCTTCCAGCTTATTATTATCTTGAGAAGCCAATGCTAAATAGGAGCAGAAGTAGGGTGATTATAAATGGTCCCAAGAGAGGAAGTAACCAAGTGATTTTAGGAGGTAGGTTTTTATAGATGACCAGATGGTTTTGAATCAATGTCCTCATTGTATTGGTGGAGCCAGATAGCCTTCTCATAAATCTTTTAGATGTCAATCTCAATCTGTCCAGAATTATTTTTATTAGGTGAAATAGGACTTGATAGAAAAACAAACTCCTCCTTGACTGACTAGCAGATAATGGAGGGCTAGATTGTTACTGCCACCATTAGCCAGTGAGTCTAAAGATTTTTGGAGTAGTTTATAAGCTCCACTTATGTATGTTAATGGCCAGGTCCTTTAGAAATGTTGTAAAATTTCTTTTTCTTTTCAGGATATGTTTTATTTTATTTTTTAAATTTTTTTATTTAAAGAGAAAAAACAGGAAAAGGGTATAAATGATATAGAATTTTTAAAAAAGATAAATGGTAAGAAATCACTGGTTGATAAATTACATATTGTCCTCTTAGAAATAGTTGCTCAAGTTACAAAATTAAAGCATAAAAAGTAGATAGTCAAACAGTGAGTCTCTACATGTATTTTTATCCTTTTTGTGTTAGAGGGAAAAACAAAACATAGCAAGACAAAACAAAACAAACTCCTATAAAAAACATGAAAACAAAAAGTCACATAAAACCACAGTACAAGGCGATCTACAGTGATTACTGTGTTGTCTCTTCTTATTTTCAATAGAATTGTCTATATCATCAGGCACATTTGGATATAGCAGTATAATTGAATAAAGTAGTACATAACAATGTTACTAATAACAAAACATTGTAGACAATGTAAAACTTCAAAGGCAGGTAATAATCAAACTAGAGTGGATATTCTAGTGAATCTTGTCATCTTCAGTTTAGTTGCCCATACTCTCAGTCTTGATACTATCAATCATAACAGCTTTGAATAAAATCTGTCTATACAAAACAGCAATCTAACTAACTGGATTTGATTAAGATCAGTCATGGTAAAACAGTGTAAGTTATACAGAACTTCAGATTAAGTTAATAGGAAATTGAGGGTGATTACCATACTATATCCTGCTATTTTCGGGATAGCTGTCTGTGCCCTCCAATCTAGTACAAGTACACAAACTGGAACAGAATATAATCCATCTAAGCAGAGTGGTGTGAGTAATGTGGGTTTTAAATCTTGGTACACTATTAACAATATCCTCTCCCTTCTTCTTTTAGACTATTCCTCCCCTTTCACTCCCACAGGGTGCTGCACATTTTGGGTCCCACCAACTCCCTCAGTTTTTAGATTGGGAGGGGAAACCTGCTATTTACCTAAGTGGTTCCAAACCTTCTCACTCCTGGACTTGATCTCAAGTTGTATTCCTTTACCTACAAAAGCTTCAAGGTTTTCCTTCATTACAGCTGAGTAGTTCTCTATGGCACATAAGTATCCTGTCTTTCCATCCTATCTGCAGGTGGTGGTAGAGTTGCTCCTATTTCTCTCTAGCTCCCTATCACATAGAGCATTGTTTTCTCATATTTGATTTTTGGTCCATAAACCCTCTCTCAGATTGATTATAGTTGTTATACAGAGCATCTCAATGGACTCTACCCTCTGATCTACTCTGCCTGTCTTTTTTTTTTTTTCAGTGTATCAAGGCCATCTATGTAGAGACTATAGCCAACCTTCTCTGCTTTGTTTCTGCTGTGCTATTCTTCTGCCAGTGTTTGTCTAGTTTTTTTCCTTCATTCTACTGCCTGCCCTGTTCATTGAGGCCTTTCTGCCACTGTTCCTGAAATCCTGGTATTTTTTTTTCTCTCTTTCTAGAATGTCCTTCAGTATTCTCTGTAGGGTTGGATTAGTAGTCACAAATTCCCCTAGTTCCTCTTTGTCATGGAAGCATCTTGTTTCTCCGTTAATTTCTAGTGACAGTTTTGCAGGGTACATCAATCTGGGCTGGAGGTTATTTGCTTTCAGGGCTTGGAATACTTCACTCCAAGCTCTTCTTGATCTGATGGTCTGTGTCAAGAAGTCTGCCATGATCTTGATGGGTATTCCTTTATAGGTAATCTGTTTCTTTTCTCTGATGGCTTTTAATATTCTGTTTTTATATTGAATTTCTGGTATCTTGATTATTATATGTCTGGGTGTAGCTCTGTTTTGGTTGTAGGTGGCTGAAGTTCTGTATGCCTCATATATCTGAATATCATTTTCTTTTCCCATGCTTGGGAAGTTTTCCTTAATTATTTCCATGAATAATCTTTGTAATTCACCTGTATGTATTCCTGCTTCTTTGTTCACGTTTCTTATTCTTAAATTATAGATTCTCTTGTCATCTTCTAGCCTTTGTATTGTTACTGCCAGTTTCCTTGTTACTTTTAAGACCTTTCCTTTCATGATCACACATTGCAAACTTGTCTTCAAGTTTTGATAGTCTATCCTTAGTTTCTTTTAGGCAGTTTTGCCAGCTTTCAATGGAGTTTTTAATTTCCTGGTAATTTCTTTGGAACTGCTTCATGTATTCTACATTTTCTTTATATTCTTTATTGAAGGTTTCTCTCCTCTTTTTGTGTTCCTCCCTTCTTCCATCTGTGTCTTCATGAGAGGTGCTTAGGATTTCTTTTATTATTCTACTCATATCTTGCTTTACCTGATTTAATATTTCAGTTTTGAGCTCATCTACAAGGTCCCAAAGATATCTCTTAATGTCTATTGAAGCCATGTCTGATGCTGCCTGTTTGCTGCCCTCAGTCTCTTGTATTTCCCTCTCCTGAATCACTGTTCTCAGGGTTTGGGGCTGGGGACTTCTTTTTATTTCTTTCTCTTGTCATGTTTTTGATTACTTCCATACAGGTGTATAGTGGAGGTCCCAGCCCCTTTCCTTTTTGGTTATAGTTGTTCTGAAGCATGCTGGCAAGGGATTTCTGCCCTCTCCTGTTTGCTCTTGTCACTGAGGTATAAGCAGAGGCAGCGTATGCTGTCCCCTCCCCACTGGGCCAGTCAATCTTTGGAGGCCTTCACTGGGATAGTGTGTGCTATGTGGCAGGAATCAGTTTGGGGCAGCTTATTGGGTCCTGGCCATGGGCTTGACCCAGGCCAAGCGGATCCCACCAATCTGCTCTGGGAAGGGAGCAAGCAACTGAAGTCACTGTCGTTCCTCGTTCAGGTTCCTCCTGCCCAATTTCAACATGTCGTCTAGTTGGTCGCCCTCTTCCCATGCGGGGGATCTTATTCCCAGCACTCACTGCCCTCGCCAGCTCCATTTTTTGTTGGGCTCGCCTACCTCCATCTCTAGCGTGACCAGCTAGTCATGGCAGCATGATTTTGTGTGCTCCAGGGGGTCCCGTCTGCGCGAGTCACGAGTTCGGGCCACTCCTGCCGATTGCGGCTCCGGTAGGCGGCAGCTCTGATCGGTTGCAGCTGCTGCCTACCAAGTCGCAAGCTCAGACTGCTCCAACCAGTCATGGGTCCAGCGGGTCACAGTTCTAGTAGGCAGCAGCTCTGGTGGGTCTTGGCCCCAGCAGGTCACAGCCCTGTGAGTCATGAGTTTGAGTTTCTCTGGCCAGTTGCAGAGGTGGCATGAATTTAGGCGGCTGGAGAGTGTTATGGCTGCAAATCTCAGCTTCTGCAGTTGTAACCTTGGGACTGCTGTTTGACCAGCTCTTTTGCCCTTAGTTTCTTCCTGAGTCAAGAGGATCCATCTCCTTCTGTCCAGATCTCTCCATAATGTTTTATTCTGGCATGAGTTGTCTCTCTCAGAGAGGCTGAGTATCTTGCTTCTTCATGATCCGCCATCTTGAGTCCTCCCTCATTGTAAAATTTCTTAAAGTAGCCTAATGATAAGCAAACTGGACCCAAGGATTGAGGATGATCATTTCAGTGCCAATACCAGCTAGTGTATGGCCAAGAGCCTGCCTGTACTGAGTTTGCATGACACTGAAGAATTGTATTGATGGTCCAGAGGCATCCCCATGTACACTGTCCCAAATACTGAATAGTGTTTCTGCATGATTAGACCACCCATTCTATGGATCCAACTAAAAACAGGAGTCCCAAGATGGACTGTGGTGAACCAAGGGTCATTAGTGACTGCTTTCCTATATTCAGAGCCACACTGGCTCTTGTTCTTAAGAGAGGACGTTAAATCTTCCAGAGGTTTACAGGAGTAACTTTCTTCTTATGGGTCTCTGCCACCTTCACTGAAGTAAAAGTAGCCCTTGGTCACTGAAATGGAGCCCTTCCATCTTGGTTTTAACAGGAGCCCCTTCTTTCCAAATTTTAAGAAGCATTTTGTCCCCCAAGTGGATGTTGAGTTTTCTTCTGAGACTAGAAGCATGGAAGATATGGGTTTGAAATTCTCAAATGTTCTTTTAGAGCTGACCTGGGATCTTGGGTCCATGACCATGTTGCCAGCAAGAAAAGGCCTCCCACAAAGCATTTCACAAGGGTTTATATATTTTTTTTCTTCAGAAAATTTGTTTTTAATTTTATTTTACAGAGAATAAAACAAAAGAGAACAGAACAAAGCAGATCAGAACAGAACAATACAAGCAACACAGCACTTCGCAAGACAACCAGATATTAACAGTAGCTACCATAATGTCTTTTTCTTTGAAATTGTTAAGCATAGCTTCACACACAATAATATCAATCATAAAAAAGTATAAAACCATTCAAGAGAATGAAAGTAATACAGAGCATTCTGAACCAAATAACAGAAAATGAACAATGGCTACTATAATATCTCATTTTCCATAAAAAAATTTGTTTATACTATCACACATACTAAAATCCAATAAGGCACAACATGATAGAACCAATGGAAATAGAAGAACAAAAGCATGGTAGGACATCAAAGCAAGATGATATTAAATCAGCAAAGGCTGCCATAATGTCCCACCAACAGTACAGAAGAGTTCCTTTTACTCCACAGCCTCTCCAGCATTTGTTGTTGGTAGTTTTCTTGATCCTGGCCATTCTTTCTAGAGTGAGATGGAAGCTCAGTGTGGTTTTAATTTGCATTTCCCTAAAGAATAATGATGATGAATATTTTTTCATGTATTTATTTGCCATTTATATCTCTTCATCTGAAAACTGTGTATTCATCTCAGATGGCCATTTTTGGATTGGGTCTTTGAATTTTGGGGATCTCATTTTTTTTTAATTCTTTATAAGTTCTAGACAGAAGTCCTTTGTTTGAGGGACAGTTTGCTAAGATTTTTTCCCAATTTTTCTGCACTGTTGGTGGGAGTGTAGACTGGTGCAATCACTGTGGAGGTCAGTCTGAAGATTCCTCAAAAAGTTTGGCTTGGAAGTCCCATTTGACCCAGCTATTCCACTCCTAGGCATATTCCCAGAAGAACTGAAAACATCATACCACAGTGATATATGTGCACCCATGTTTATAGCAGCACAATTTGTAATAGCCAGATCTTGGAAACAACCTAAGTGCCCATCAACTGAGGAATGGATAAAAAAAAAATTGTGGTTCTTCTATACAATGGAGTACTATTCAGCTAAAAAGAATGATCACATTGAGATATTTATAAATAAATGGATGCAACTTGAGACCATACTCATAAGCAAAAACCCACATGTATAAATACTGCATAGTCTCCCTAGTGTAAGAAAAGGTAAGAGTACATAAGATTCTATGGTAATCATGGATCCCCATTATATTGCTTTGAAGACTTGTAATGCTTTCATTCATTGGTTGGAATGATTTTATTCTGTTTTATTTGACCTTATTATGTGTGATGGTATGAACAGCTACTTTGAAGAAAACAAGACATTATGGCAGCCATTGCTGATTTAATATCATCTGGCTTTGAAGTCCTACCATGCTTTTGTTATTCTATTACCATTGGTTCTATCATGTTGTGTCTTACTGGATTTTAATATGTGTAATAATATAAACAAAAATTTTTTGTAATAGTTTCATTCTCTTGAATGCTTGTATTCTATTTTGTTATGTTTGATATTATTGTTTGTGAAGCCATGCACAGCTATTTCAAAGAAAGAGATATTATGATAGCTACTGTTGATATCCAATCTTCTTGTTGTGAAGTGCTGTGTTGCTTGTATTGTTCTGTTCTGATCTGCATTGTTCTGTCCTCTTTTGTTTCATTCTCTGTAAAATAGAATTTTTTTAAAAAAAGAAAGTATCTTCTCTAAAGCATCATATTTATTTATAACTAAAAAAAACCTATGTATGGGGCTTTTGAATTAATGGATTTTGGTTAATCCTGGCCAGGTGTCTGTTTCTGATACACTTTAGATGCTGGGCAAACTTACTTAACCTCATTACAATTTAAAGCATGTTGCTAGGTAACTACATCCAAGGTTCTTTCTGATCCCTAGATCAAGATATTCGTGCCAAAAAGAAAGTAAGCTAATTTGAAGGTTAGAGAGAGTAGCTATGTCCTCGTGAGCATTTTAATCATCTTTCATTGATAAAATCATGTCTGCATGAACAAAGTCAAGTATTTTGCAAGAGAAGCTGAATATTTGCTTGCTTGGTTTTAATGATCTTTTGCAAAGCATGAGAGAATGTGTATTCTCCCCCCACTGAATGACCCGTAGCTCTTTCTTCCTGATTTTCTGAGGCAAAATTACAGAGGTGTGAAACAGCATATGAGAGAGAATATGGTTTATTTTCTTGCACCTTCTTGTGTAAATGGGAAGTCAAAGAGAGAGAGTGTATGCTGGAGTGATTGGGTGCTGTGGGAGAGAGCAGCGCCAGGAGATGTAACATGATGGTAGACTTGGGATTGCTAAATTTAACATGGAGATTCTAGGCCCTAAAACTCCAAGAGGAATGAGACACTGAAGGTAGAAACATAGCGCCAAAAGCACACAGAAGAGACACGCATGCCAATCAGTGTTCAGCATCCTATGTATGTACCCGTGTACATCTTTGTTATTGCATAGCTCAGCTATCTGATCTAATTCTAAATGTTTCCTGTGCATTTCTTGGATAAAATAATAATAGTAGTATAGGTCACAAAAATATGATATCTCTATAAAATCCATCAAGATGAGTGTTAAGTGCCAATGATTCATTGGATAAATCAACCAGAATGTTCTAGAAGTCAGACATTGTGGTGCACATTTGTAATCTGAGCACTCTGGAAGGCATAGTTAGAAGGACTGCAAGTTTACAAGTTCAAGCCCAATTGGGCCAATAGGTAACTTCATGAGACCCTATCTTAAAATAAAATTTAAACAGGGCTTGGATGTAGCTCACGTTGAAGACCTGGGGTTCAATACTCACCACAAAAAAAAAATGCTCTAGAAATCACCAACATGGGGTCATCCATTAAAATATACTTTCTAAATCTATCTGAACAAAATATGTTTGAGATGTGGTGCATTTGGTGCATAAATCAAATCAAATCAGAATAGAAAATGTTTTTCATAACATCTTGATGGTGGATTTAGTTGTTCCCTTTCCTCTGTTTTTGGGGTTTTTTTCTCATTCAAATCCAATCTATGACACACTTAAAATTATTTCCAGCTAACAGCAGTACCTGGAAAGTAATATTCTGTGTGTAGCCTGGAGTATAAAATCAGTTGAAGGCTTTCTGGCTTCCAAACTCCATATAAAAGCTCAATTGCCAAGATTCAAGAGTCACTGACTGCTGAATCCAGATACACTGCCAGGTAGGAGTGTACAAAATATACTGATAATAAATTTTGGAGAGTAAGAATTAAAGTATACACAATACCTCCCTTGGTTATTGAGAGTGAGGGGGAAGAAGAAAACAATTCAAAAATTAGATTTGAGGGAAAATTATTCCAATCCTGGACATTCAAAGCAATCAAATTAGGTTTGAGGGAAAATTATTCCAATCCTGGACACTCAGCCTATTCTGTGGTAACTTTTCTGTTTTACCTGCTTTTGCTGGTCGCCATTCAGCAATGTTGTCCTCTGAAGATCAGAATGGATCTTGGTTTTCATATGATCATAGATAGCGTTAGCTGTTGTCAGGTATGTTCCCTTCTTCTGATGGGAAACTACAGATGAACACACAGAGACACGGGGTCTCTTTATCATCTTTATTAAATGGTATGGCAAAATAAGTGAATTTTGAAATATATCTGAGACAAGGAACAGAAAGGCAGTCTGAGAGAAAGCCAGCAAGTCAGTGCATCCTGTAATAAGAGGGAGAAAGTGAATCAGCTGTTGATTAAGCAGAGTCTCTGTGGTCCTGGAGATAGAAGTGAGAGGTGCAGCCAAACTGAATGAGATGACTGGTGTAAGTGAAGATGACTGTGTGTCTGGCTGAACTTTCAGCCCATGTTTGATTTAACCTCATTGTAGAACATTTCCTCTCTAAGATCTCCACACAAGGGAGCATCTAACATATTTCCGAGTGCATTTTGGGCCATGCACATAGTCACCCCTGTTCAGTAACTAAACTTTACCCTGTCTAGAGAGCTCTGTCCCTTCCTAAAAATCATGATGAAACAAAACATAAGTAAGACTAACATGGCAGTACTCCTATAATCCCAAAACTCTGGGAGGCTGAGGCAAAAAGATCACATGTTCAAACCCAGCCTAGATAACCCAATGATTTAGTGAGGTCATGTCTCAAAATAAAAAATTTTTAAAAGGGCTGGGGTGGTATCTCAGTGAGAAGGCCCTGGATTCAATCCCTAGTACCAAAGAAGGAAGTAAGAAAGGAAAGAAGGAAGGAAGAGAAAAAGGAAAGAAAGAACAAAGAATGAAGGAAAGGAAGGGCATTGTTTTGACACTCCATAAAAGTGAAATGTACCCTTCATTTGGTACTGCTTTGTCTGTGGAATAACCAACTTTACTGTAATTTTAGTAAAAGATAGGATGGCTCATTGAGCTGTGCTTCTTTCCTATAGTAAACTTTCATCTTACTCTTGCTTTAGAACTAATCCATGTTTGATCTCTGCCTAATGGAGACTGTGTCTCATGCTAGCCAGTGATGTGCTTGCAGTGAAATTCATTGTTATGGCTTGTATCTAGATGTTTCCTCAAAGCCTCATGTGGTCATAGATGGAGTTTTTTGGAGGTAGGTGGATCTAGGGTGTGTGATGCTGGGATCAAGGATGTGATGCTGGGATTGATTCATGGTTTGATGCTGGATTCAGGGTCTCTGCCCTAAGGGTGGGTAGTCTGGATAGGATACAAGCAACAGAAAGAAGGTTGCTGCTTGCTGCTTGTTACTCGCTACTTGCTGTCTTGTTGCCTTCTGCCTGCCATGAACTGTTTCCTCTCTGTGATGGCCCTCTGCCATGCCATCCTGCCTTGGAGCCAGCTATGAACAATTAGCTGAAATAAACTTTTCCTCCTTTAATTTTGGATATTGGGTATTTTGTATCAACAATGAGAAAAATAACTGACACTCATCATCTACTCAGTAACTAAAATCAGATTTTTCTCCTAAAATATTCTTGTTGAAAGTTAGTTAATTCTGAGAGCTGGGCATGTGGCACACACCTCTAATCCCAAGATTTGGGAAACTGAGGCAGGAGGAGCACTGTGAGTCCTAGGCCAGCCTAGGCTACACAAGTGAGTTCAAAGCCAGCCTGCACTACATATTGAGATACTACAAAAGAAAGAAAGAAAGAAAGAAAGAAAGAAAGAAAGAAAGAAAGAAAGAAAGAAAGAAAGAAAAAAAAAAAAGAAAGCCAGCAAGCTGGTTAATTCTGGGCTCAGTTCTAGACATTTGATGGGATGTTTCCATGCTTGTTCCCAAGAGAAGCCAACATGATGTACAGCAGGGTCAAGGAAAGTACATGGTCATCGTGTTGAAAGGAAGGACAATGCATCCGCCATGCTGCATCTGTGGTATCTGTACCGACAGAAGCCAGAGAGGCTTCTTCTTTAACAGTGCTGACCCAGCACTGCTATTCTTTTAAAAATGCCAAGAAGGGAGATTTTCCAAAGCAAGCCCACAGGAGTTCATCAGTCCATATTGGAAGCAGCAGCAATGTGCTCCAGGGATGATAGCATAAGTCCCTCAGTGTGTGCAAGGGAAAAGAGCTCACACACAGCCCACTCAGCTTTGAAAGGATTGTGGGGACCTCCCAGAGGGCAGCAGTCATAAATAGAGTCCTAAAAAAAGAGGAATAAAGGGCTGAATAGAGCTGTGGGAAGGGTATTCCAGGTGGTAAATGCAGCAAATGGAAATGCACGAAGCCCTAGAAAAGAACTGCATCCAACCTGACCAGCAGGCTGACCCTAGCTGTGGGTCATATGTGATCTCTATATCAATCATCAAATTCCTAAGCCTGAAGCTCATCTACTGAGGCAGAATCTGGAGCCCTGGATTTTGCATCTTAAATAAACAGTCTGGAGAATTCTATCAAAGCTAGGATTTGTATGAGAGCATAGAGAATGGAATTTTCAGAAAACTCATTCTAGTAACAGAGTGAGAGCATAGATTTGAGCTAGACAAGATTTGGGCAGGGAGTCACTGAGATGTGACAGCTTGGGGACAGAAGAGCTGAAGAGAAATCATGAGACATATAAATGGTAAGGTAATGTGGTGTTTATACACAAGTACCACTCTGCCATAAAGATAAACTTGAGTCATGAGTAGGAAAATGCATGCGCCTTGGGACCATAAGGTTAAATGAAATAAATCAGACAGACAAGCTTAAATATTGCATGGTTTCTTTTATCTGATAAACCCAAAGTATAAACACAAGAGCAAAATAAAAGACAGATAATAGTGAACAAGGAGATAGATCTTTTGCAAATGGGAAGGGGACCAAGAGGTGGAAGGAGGAGGAGGAGGAAGAGGAGGAAGAGGAGGAGGAGGAGGAGGAAGGGGTGGAAAAAGAATTAAGATGTGTTTTGGGCATGCACCAGCTCTCCACGAGGGATAGAATCGTTATGCACTGCAAACATATACTAACACAAATTTAAAAATAAGAAGATAGAGTTGATTGAAATAGGAAACTGATTCAATGATATAGTAGTGATGAGGCGTGGGTAGGGTGTCTCCAAGGACAGGAAGACCCTGCCCCAAGGTTCCAGCTTGAGTGCTCGCTGAATGCTGCTGATCGTGAGAGGTAGTGACCAGAGGTGAGTTGAGTGTGCGATGCCTCTGCAGCTCAGGCACAGGAGACAAGTATGGAACAAAATGATGGCCTTAAGAAATCATCAATGAGTTACGCCTAATTTCTATTTTATTAGGTACAGTAAGTCATCTAGAGTGATTCAGCGTACACAAGAGATGTAGAGGTTATACGCAAATACTGTGCCGTTTTACGTAGGGGACTTGTGCAGCTGCAGACTTCGGCTCCTTCAGGGCATCCAGTCTCCCCTGGGCACCAAGCACTACCCCTGTGGTGGCGCTGGGTTCGTCAGCTGTAGCCCCCTCTTCAGCACTTGCCCATTTCCGGCAGCAGCACAGGAAGAAGCGGCTAGAACGCTGCAGACTCAGCCTCTCCTGAGAAGTGGTCGCCCCATCCTGATGGCTTCCTCCTGGGCACATTCTGAATCACCAAATCCCAGATCTGGAAACAAAACCCTCCTGTGCTTTCACTGTAGTTTACTTCTAACCTACTGAGTGCCTGTCAGCTCTCTCTCTACACACACACACACACACACACACACACACACACCCCGCAGCACTTTCCCTCCAGATTAAAATACTGTTCTCTGTCTTACCACTTGCTATTTGGAATAGCAATGAACGCTGAACTTCCTTCTGTTTGATGCTTATATTTGCAAACAGACAAAGAGTTGATACAATGATCAAGAAGCAGCAGTTATTTTAAGCTGAAATCTGAGCTTCAAAATTAATTATCCCTTCCATCCAAGTTTCCAGCATGACTCCCTCTCTCCTGACTGCCTTCTAAGATACCTTCTTGTCCAGGCTTTCCCTGGCTTCCTGTTTCCTCCACAGAGGTTCATACATCTAAAGGGACTGCAGATGACCTTCCTGCACTGGTCTTCGTGCTGGACAGGAGTGAGAAGTGTCTCTCTGGCCAATCCCTGTCCCAGGGAGTCTGGGACTCAAGGAGCCAAGGAGACAGAAACTCCCCTTCTGGGTTCAGGGATTCTACACACACACACATCCAGTCCCCAATCTGATTATCTGA
>PVLA01010392.1:0-63770 GCA_004027455.1 Hydrochoerus hydrochaeris | reverse complement strand
AAGAGAATTTTTATTAATTCCAATAAAAATGAATTTTCCCACATTATTTTGCTGATAGTACTCAACTTTCAAAATTTTAACTCTGGCTGGGCATGGTGGTGCATGCCTGTAATCCCAGCACTCAGGAAGATCACTGTGAGTTCAAGGTCAGCCTGGGCTACATAGGGAGAACTTGCCTCAAAAAATAAACCAAACAAGCAACCAATCAACCAACCAAAGACTAAACAGGACCTAGAAATCTAACTATAAAATTAATGACTCAAGCAGGGTGTGATGGCCCACATTTGCAGTCACAGTACTTGGGAGGCTGAGGCAGAAGATTGCCATGGGCGTGAGGTCAGCCTGGGCTATACAGTGAGTCAAGGCTAGCCTAAACTAAGCAAGACCTCTTCTCAAAAAAAAAAAAACTTACATCAACTTATAGTTACTTGAATTTTTCTAATCAATAAAGGACTCTCACTGAAATAATCTGATAGCAATTTATTAAATGATTTCACTATTTCCTAAACAAGTCCAATTTTAAGAAATCTAATATTTAATTAAAATCCTCTTTGCTACAATTTCTGCTTATATGATTTAACACCCTACACCAAAGAAGTCTAATCTCTGTTCTTTTACTCCTAATTTAGCCCCTCAATATCGGAGGACAGATACATTATTTCTGATTGTTAAATGTATTGATTTCTAGGCTATGTGAATTTGGGCTTTTTTTTTTTTATGCATTTCATCAGATGGCAGAGTTTCCAGACTTTTCTTCATTTTAATGACCACTCTCTCATCAGTATATATCCAGTGGGTTTTTTTTTTTTTTGCTGATAGCTATGATTCTTCTAGAGCTTGCACATACATCCTTACATGAAACCTAATCTCATCTTGGTGTTCTCAGCAACACAGCTCACTTATGACAAGAACACAGGTGGAAACAGCCCCCAAAGGAAAAACTGTTGGTTGTCAAAATCACCCCATTCTGAAACAGGAACACAGAGTTCCTGAAAGAGTAATGACATTGACTTAGTGACAGAAGTGGACCTAGAACACAGGTCTTCCAAATACTAATGCTTCCAACACATCAGATTCATACCTTGATGTAAGGAGTAGCAATTCAAATACTGAAAGTCTGAACAGATGACATACATGTAGAAAAAAATCTTTAAAAGATTTCCTTCAAATACACCTCTTGGTTTGGCAAGATTATCAGTTATTAAAATGTTACTCATCTGATTTTTTAAAAAAACATAAATAAGTTCCATAAAAAATACTTGCATTTTTAAAAAAGCAAAATGACACAACATTATTGGTATAATATAATTTAGAGAATAACTTTAATTTTAAAAAGATTGACACAAACATAACTGGTTAACTTATGTAAAAATACACCTTATATAAAATGCTTCATGACTATGGATTTGCTGTCATAACATGATTTGAAACGTAAAAGCTACATGAGCACATGCAAACATAAAATTAATCTGTTAGTCCACACAGAGCTGGAAGGTCAACTCATTCCACATCGAGCCATTAGTATGTAAGTAATTAAAACCAAAATATCTGCCACTATGGGTCTGAGAATAAAATGAACAAATAAGTCTACTGAACAAAAAACAGCTAAATGAAGTTTAAAAAGCATGAGGATTACGATGAGTTTCAAGCACTAACTGCAAGGACACTTATGAAACTTCAAGTGTTAGGTGAAATGTAGCAATCAGATGGCACTGCGAGCAAGCAGCATGAATGAACACATACTCTGAACTTCAGGTGACATTCAGCTTTTACTACAAAGGGAAGGATTCCCCCCATTACAGAGGCACTGGTACACTGCCCTCTGTACCTGGCACATCCTGGGGGAGCTCAGATGTCACCTTCTTCTCTGCCATGTTGCTGCTATCATGGGTTTCTGAGAGACACCCCACAGGGCTCCTCCCTTCTGAGGGACTAGTCTCTTCTGAAGAAGCATTTGTTGTGTTGTCGCCAAGATTTGCTGACACAGAGTTACCTTTATCCCCAACTTCTGTTGGCTCTACAGCAAAATGCACAACAAAACTTTAAAGATATTCTTTAAAACTGCTTTTGGACAAATGGCCATATTCACCAACTACTAAAACTGATCAATCACAAGAGACTCTGCTTCTATTTGATGGCCATTTAAAAACAATTAGGTTTTTGGGATAATTTTGCAATAGGTAATCCAAAGATTATTTAAGAGTGTTTAATATATTAAGAATGTTTTAAATAATAAAAAAATGAATGTACTTTATCACATGCAAGTGTATATTCTGATACAAATACAGAAATTTTTCAAAAATGAATCTCACAGGAAAGAGCAACTTCTTGAAACTCTAAGTAGAGATACAAATATAACACTATCACAAATCTATCAATACATAAAACTCACTGTAGCTGTTCCGCACCTTACAAGGGAGGTGGGTACCCTGATCTCCTTAGAAACAAGTTGAGACTTGAAGTAAAAATTTCACTTTCATTTTGAGAATTGGTGGGTTTACAATATTGCTAATCACATACTTCTTTCTTAACCAAGTAATTCTTTTACCCTCAGATCTTCCTTGCTCCAGGTCATCATCTGGTGATCTGTCGTCACTGTCCTTCCCAAGGGCCTGGGCTTCAAGCTCCTCCTCTCTGGTTTCCTCAGCATCTTTACTGTTGTCATCCTCAGCCTCATTTTTGTCCTTTTCAGTTTCTTCTGGGTTTTTATCATCATCAATGTCTCCTTTCTTGGCTCTTATAGATTCCAAAATTTCTTCTATAATGGAAAACAAATTTTAAGGCTTTATTTCTATATATGATCAATTTAAGAGTACTATAATCTCATTTATTCATTTTAATATTAAAAATAAAAGTTAAATATTTTAAAAGGATAGATATATATATAAAAAAATCAAGATTATACTCACAATTTTTTTTTAACAGAACTCAACCAATTTGCGGTATCTTCATTTCTAGAAAATACATGCTATTTATAGTCAACTTTCTTTAAAAAAAAAAAAAAGAAAGAAAAAAGAAAGCCAGGAGGTAGAGAAAGGTATACAAATCTATTCAAATTGAGACTTCATATAGATCCTCTGCCACAGACAGAAACTGCAAGCTGACTTAGACTCAGTCACCGTGTAAGAATTAAACCTGGAGACCTAGTACAGATCTGACCTGAATCTGCTGTGTCCCTGGTCAAGCTGCCCAGTCTCCCCAGATGTATTTTCTCAAGTATAAAATGAACACAGAGGCCCACTTGCAGAGTACTTTTCTCTCTAAAGTGTCATAACTACTTGGAAAGTCCCTAAGGGTGCTAACTTTTCAACTCAGGCAGAGTTCTACAACAGCACAGTACAGACCACAGGACACAGACCACAGGGTAAATCAGTGTGCACACATGAATACTAACTGTACCCTAATGCCATCAGAATTTTGTTGTTCTAATTGTTGAGCTTTGATCACTAGGAGATTTTTCAGAATCTTGTGTCCTTTTCACATGGCTCATCTATTCACTCCTTCAGCTCTTTTTCTAGCTTTATAATGTGCTCTAGGATACATTGTCTCCCATCTCAACCCAGAATCTGCTACCTCTCCAAGATCCTTTGCAAAATGGTCAAAGTCATGATTTATGTCTGCGGTATGATTATTATTCCTTAGGTATTGCTATTTCTAGGCTTTCTCAAACAACACAGCTAGAAAATATATGCCTCTATCCTAGCCCACACATGTAAAGACGTATATTATTTCTGTATTTATCAGTGCATGGGGTATATATGTGTGTCCATCTGTATCTTCCTGCGGTTCATTAGCCCCGATAATTTGTAACCACTTTTTTTTTCTACTTTGACAGTGAAAAACTTAAGTCATTATCTGCAATATATCTAGTTATTTGTTCAAACCTAGTATACATGATGACATTTTAGAACTGCTAAACTGTATCCCCACGAGAAATAGGCTTATCAAATATACTACAATGTTTAGGAATAAGAAGAAACATTTGTAATGCCATATGCATCCACACTGTTCCTTTTTACATTTTGGATTTCCTTATTTTAATTTCCATTGATTGTTCTCTACTTTCATCTTAGTCAATTATTTCCTAAATTGTAGGTATCTACTTGTTAGTCAATTATTTCCTGAATTGTAGGTATCTACCTGTTTCTTAGGATAGAAAAAAAAAATTATTGGGGGTGGAAAAACTAGTGATAGTGCATTTCCTACTGTATCTGAGGCTTAAATTCAATCCCTAACATCACAAATCAAAACAAAACAAAACACGTTTTGTAAATCACCATTAGGAAATAGTGACCTTGATTATATTTGAGCTGGCTAGTTCCCCATATTATTTTCATTCATTCTGTCTAATTCTAATTACTGTAATAACTGACAGTTTGGCAAAGCTGGTGGTGAATGCCTGTAATCCTAGCGTTCAGGAGGCTGAAGCAGAAGGATCACTGCAAGTCATTGGTTTATGGCCAGCCTGGGCTTCACAGTGAGACCTTGTTGCAAACCAAACCAAATCAAACCAAACCAAACCAAACCAAACCAAGTGTGGTGCAACACCCCTGTAATTCCAAAAATGTGTGAATTTGAGGCAGGAGGCTTACAAATTTGAGCCTACCAACTTAAATGGCTGTTTCAAAATTTTAAAAAAGGTTGTGAATGTAGCTCAGTGCAAAGGCCCTGGGTTCAATCCTCAGTACTACGAAAAAGTTCAGAGACTGCAGTGCTTGCCTATCAGGCTCTTGGTTTGATCCCCCGCATGTGGGTAGGGGGAGGCGCCAATGAGTACAACAATTACATGAACATCTAAAATAATTACAGGACAGCAATTTCAATGTGAAATAATATATATATATAAAACGTCTGAGGTCCAGATCTCACCTAAAGTACAGTTCACTTTATCTAAACCTAAAAAGTATAGTTCACTTTATCTAAATTAAAAATGAAAGGTGCTATGGGGGGTAATTATTTTTAAAGTATGCAGAGAATGCAGCTGTAAGGATGAAAAAAATGGGAATAAGGTTTGCCTCTGTAAAAAGGAAAGTATGGACACTGGGGGATGTAATTCAGCTCAATGGTAAGCATTTGGCATTTACCTGCATGTATGAGGCTCTGGGTTCAAGTCTCTGCATTTATAAAGGATAGATTTATTTTCCCCTGCGTATCCCCTTTTGTACTATATAAGCTTTTCAAAATATATGTATTTAGAGTGTACTTTTTTTTTTTTTTTTGTATCAGGGATCAAACTCATGACCTCGCACTTACCAGGCAGGCACTTGGGCCGCTGAGCTAAATCCCCAGCCCAAATGTACATTGTTCTGTTTTGTTTTGGTACTGAGGATCAAACTCATAACCTCACGTTTGCCAGGCAGGTACTTACGCCACCTGAGCTCAATCCCCGGCCCTACATTGTTTTATAAACTTAATTTTTTCTATGATTTGGGGAAAGATGGCTATATCAATGTTTGTGTGGGGAAGATGGTTGGGGTCATGTTTGACTCCTCATGTGTAATTTGCAAATGGAAGCAAAATTTTGGCAAATGCTTTTGTTTCTAAACAAAAGTGTTCGTGAACCAAGCTATTACCATATTGCTTTAAAAAAAGAGAGAGCCACACATAGTGGTGCACAACGGTAATCTTAGCACTTGGGAGGATAAGGCAGAAAGACTGCTGCCAGTTCAAGGCCAGCCTGGGCTACATAGTTGTTTAAGGACAGTATGGACTACACAGAAAGACCCTGTCCATAAATAAGTAAACAGGGGGTTGGAGAGGCAGTTCAGTGGTAGAGTCTAGTGTCTAGCATCCACAGCACCAACAAAATAATAATAAACATAATAATAAAAATAATTTAAAAAACAGAGTCAACAAAATAAGACAGGGTTGAATTATAACCTCAAGTATAAAATAGATAAGTCTATGCTGATAGGACTATAAGACTGACTAGAGAACAGACAAATCTGCTGTGCAGAAAAACTCCAAATAATCTATGTAGACACTGCTCCCTTGAAGAAGTCAAACACAACCCCCAGCCTGTACATGTGGCTCATATCCAGTGACTCGGTTCTGTGGGCATAGCACTGAGGGACAGAGGAGCTGTGGATGGGAGGGTAAGCACAAAGTGAGGAAACTGACAAACACTACTTCAACAGGTGCCCAAGGTTAACACTGTAAGTTGTGATGAGAGCATAAGCCCTTCGTGTGAGAGTGACAGTGGCATTCTACATCTGCAGTCTTCCTCTCAAACTCCAGACGCCCAAGCTAAACATCGCAAGGATGGGAGAAAAACTCATACTGGGGGCATTCTCCAAAATGCAGACCAGGAATCCTCAAAACTTCTGGGTCATCAAAAACAATGAAACTCTCAGGTGTGGTGGTGCACCCCATAGTCCAAGCACTCAGAAGGCTAAGGCAAGAAGACTGCTGTGACTTCAAAGACAGCTTAAACTACACAGAGATCATGTCTCAAAAGAACCAAACCAAACCAAAATAAAACAATGAATCTATGAGAAACTGGCAGTCTAGAGGAAGATAGGATGACTGACTACAATGTGGTGTATCCTAGTAAGGAAATCTGCCAGCTGTGATGGTGCACTCCTGTAATCTCAGCACTGGGGAGGCCTGCGCAGGAGGGTCATGTGAGTTCTGGGCCAGTCTGGGCTACATTGTGAGCTCAAGGCCAGCCTGAATTACAGAGCAAGGCCCAGTCTCAAAAAGCAAAAAAGGAAAAAAGTAAGGAAATCTAAATCAAGTATGAATTTTACTTAACAACAATATATCAATACTGTATCCCCAGCTCTGAAACCAAGAAGACCCAACAATATGCTGTATACAAGAAACACATTTCATTCAAAAAGAAATTCACAGGCTCAAAGTCAAAGGATGGAAAACAATATTCCATGAGACAGGAACCCAGAAATAAAACAGGAGTAGTTATTCTATTTGCAGATAAGGTGAATTTCAAGCCAAGATTGATTAAGAGAGGTCCCTACATCCTTGTAAAGGGAACAATCCAAAAGGAAGAGATAATAATCATAAACTTATATGCAACAAATACCAATGTACAACTATATAAAACAGTTACTAACAGACATAAAAAAAATCAAATAATCCCTAATACAATTGTGTTGGGAGACCTCAATATACCACTGTCACAGAGACAGATCAACTAGACCAAAAAAAAGAAAAAAAAAATAATGAAATATTAGAACTCAAACTTTTGAACAAATGGACTTAGTAGATGTCTATAGAGTGTTCCGCCCTACAACATCAGAATATACATTCAGCTGCACATGAGACATTCTCTAAAACAGACCATATACCAGCTCATAGGACATGCTTAAATAAATGCAAAAGAATTGAAATTATCCCATGCATACTATCAGACCACAGTGCAATGAAATTAGAAATCCATGCCAAAGGAAACCACAAGAACTTCAGAAACACATGGAAATTAAATGGCACCCTACTGAACAATCAATGTCACAGATGAAATTAAAGAAGAAATTAGTTTTTATAGCTGAACGAGAAGGGTTTGTGGAGATTCTGCATCACCTTCACTACTTTTCTTTCCTTTCTTTTTGGCAATGCTGGGAATTGACCAAGGCATGCTAGGCAAGCACTTTACCACTGAGCTATGCAACTTTTCTATAAATCTAAAACTATTCCAACATTAAAGGTTTTATTCTTTTAAAAAAAGAAAGCAAGGAATAAATTCAGAGACAGTATCATTTATCATTTCTTTTTGTTCTTTTTCTTTTTTTGAAACAGGCTATGTAGTTCAAGATAACTTTGAACTCACCATGTAGCCCAAGCTGGCCTTGAACTCGTGGCAATCCTCCTGCCTCAGACTCCTGAGTACTGGGATTACAGTCATGTGCCACCAGGCCCAGCATTTTTTTTTTTTTTTTCTTGGAGGCATGGTCTCTGGATGCAGTTCAGGCTGGCCTTGAACTATGCAGCCCAAGCTGGCCTTCAATTCACAGCAATTCTCCTGTCTCAGCCTCCCAAGTACTGGGATTACAGCAGTACACCACCATGCCTGGTAAGAATATAATTCTTATAACTGAAAGTACAACTGTGGTTGGGGAGCATAGTTTAATGATAGAATGCTTGCCTTACATGTGAGGACATGGTTTCAATCCCCAGCACCAATAAACAAACTAACAAACAAAGTGGGGACTATCAGTAAAAATCAAAGCAAGAAACAAAATACTAAAATGTATGGCATCCCTAGCTTACTTAGAATGACGTTATCCTGGGAAAATAAAACATAGAGAAATAAAGTAAAACATATATAACTTGGACATCTTAATATATGCTCACGTTTTGTAGAGATTTCAAATTTAACAAAAATAAAATGAGAAAAACTCCCCCCTCACCATTAGCTGCCGCTAGAAAGGATTTGTTACTGCCCCGAGCCTTATTGGTCAGGTCTTCAGTTATGTCCATGTGCCGGTGGATTTCTTCACGCATTTCTTCTAGAATTTTGCAAAGTTCTGCTTCCCAGTAATCTTTGTCTAGACAGTCTATTAATTCTGCAAGCTGGACCTTTGTGCTGTAGTACCAGATTTTCTTTTCATTTTCATTTTCTGTATCTTCTTCTCTGTTGTGAAAAGTGGGGAAATGTTAAACACGATGCAAGTTGCTTCACAATTTCATCTAATCAATGAAAATACATTAAACACAAAAGTTTACATGCTCAATATATGTAAACACAATTATGCTCATGTTATGAGCATATAAGTCATTCCCTCTGGTTTTATTCAAACTTATTTTTATTTCATTTAAGCAACCTCTAGTTATTTTGATTTCCTATTCCATAGCATCTTAGAATAAAATAATCTGGGACCAGCAGCAGTAAGAGCAGGAGTAGATAGTAAAGAAGGCACTTTAAAATCATGACACACAGAATGATGACCACAAAATTTAGGACCATGTGAGAGCACTTGGTGGAAGACAGTTCAGTTACATCTCCACCAACTCTAAGATCATCAGTGTAACAACAATGTGATGAGAATTTTAACCTTAATCCATCAGAAATGGACTAAGGGAGGCAGAGAACAGATGCACATTATAATATAGTTTAGGACTATTTCTATGAAAAAGTTCTGGTCCTGGGCCGAGTAAAGCTCAGTGGCACAAGCACTTGCCTGGCAAGTGCAAGGTTGTGAGTTCAATCCCCAGTACAAAAAAAAAAAAAAAAAAAGTAAGTTCTGGTCAAGAAATCGTCTCAATTCAGCAATGATGTCTCGTCTCTCTTCTTAAAGACAGTGAAAGCTCAAGCTAGAAAGAACAGGAACAACTTCCTCTGTGCCTAATTTCTTCTGAGATGACTTTTAAAGGGAATTAGAAACTTCAACAACGATGGTCACTAATTTTTTTAAAAAGGCAGATTAACACCTAGCACAAGTGTTTAAGTCTGATTTTCCTGTTTCTTCAAAGGAAAACTATAGAGCTTAAAGAATGGACTTTAAGAAAAGATATGGCAGAGCCAGGGACGTAGCTCAATAGTGTAGGCACCTGCCTGGCAAGCGTGAGGTCATGAGTCTGATCCCCAGTACCAAAAAAAGAAAAAGAAAACATATGGCTTTGAATGGGCTCAGTTATGTAAAACCCAAACAAGACAAACCATTCTGAGTCTCTGAGCCATTTTATTTACCTCACTTAAAAGATGGGGACATAGCCAATATCTGCCTTGGGACTGAATGAATGAGGTCTGACAAAGCATCATGGTACTGGCACATTAGTGATCAATATATACTGATTATACTATTAAGGCAGTAAAAATTTAGAAGCATTCCAGGAATACCTAAAGAAAGGGTATTATTAAATCATAGATCAGTAACAGGAAGTTAAACTTAGCAAAAATTTAAAAGAAAAAACTGCATACAAATTTCTGAAAATCTTTTCAAAAATCTATTATAGATTTCACTCTTTAATGGCCATCTCTATGACTGAGTGGTGACAGCAGTCTTACTCAAATTTACCAGGTTAAAGATACCTAGTTTTCACATGAAATATTCCTAAGAAGCTCTTAAAATATTCCTAAGAAGCTCTTAAAACACAAAGCTCCAAACAAAAAGCACCTAGCTCTGGCTAATCCCTAAGTGTTACAGAATAGTAATTTTTTTTTTTTTTTGAGATGGTCTCACTACGTAGCTCAGAGTGGCCTTAAACTTGCAGAGATCTTCCTGCACAGCCTTCCAAGTGCTGGGATTACAGGTGTGTACCACCATGCCCAATCCAGCATCAGTCTTTATTTTCTAAAATTTCTTTCTGGAGGTGGGGGAGGGGTGCTGGGGACTGAACTCACGACCTCATACTTACCAGTCATGTGCTTATGCCTCTGAACTAAATCCCCAGCATTAAAGTTTCAATTTTAAGGATTTCGTTGTTATAAAGATGTCTACTGAATTCTTAATTTTTTTCATAAATTGTCATGTGTGTATGGGTCAGTGGTAGAGTTGTCTAGAATGCATATATACACTATATACACAGTAGAAGGGAGAAGAGAGGAAGGGAGGGGAAGAAAAGAGTAAAGAAAGAGAAACAACACAGTCATATATTACATGATAACATTTCAGTCAACAATGGAACACAGACGCTAGTGCCATACTGCTGAATGAGACCACAGCCATCTTAGTTCATTAAGTTATTCATGATTTAGTTCTCAGAACACACCTCATCATTAAGTGACATGACACAAGAAAATCATTCTACCAAAAATATTGTTTTGGGTACAAAATGTAATTTGTAAGTGTAAGATTTCATTACAAAAATGAGATGCTATGGGGAACACACTTAATTAAGTGGACATTCTGTTAATTTCTTTTCAAGCAACTCAAAGACTCCTGAAAAGATCTCTAACAGCTGTTATGTCACATCCATGCCAGCATCTGCAAAGTGCCTCATCCACAACAGAGAACGTAATCCATACTACACTGGAATTGCTATTAACAAGTTTTTCCTCACAATGAGACGATTCAAACCCATAGTACTGCCACCAATAGCCTGTTAGCAGAAAGTGAAATAAATCTATCGCTTCCTCCATACAACACCCTTTAAATCCTTCACAGACTTACAATTTTACTCTGATTTTTCTCTTCATGCCAAACATGTTCAAATACCTGTCATTCTTCAATGTTTTTCAGACTTTACTGCCCTTATAACTTCCCCCTAAAAGGACAGCTTGTCGATGTCCTCTAAAAATGTGCCATCAGTTGAGCATGGTGGCACTTGTCTGTTGTCCCAACAGTCTGGAGGCTGAGGCAAGAGGATCACAAGTTTAAACTCAACTTGTCTCCAAACTTAGCAAGCCTGTCTCCAAAAAAAAAAAGGTAAGAAAAGATGCTTTCACAGAGCCTGCAGAGGGAGTAGCCCTGCTGATACCTTAAATTTGAACTTCTAGCCTCCAAAACTATCAGACAATAAATCTCTGCTTTTTAAAATCACCTCACTTGTGGAACTTTGTTACAGCAGCCTAGGAAACTAACACAACCATCAATTCAAGAATTCAAAGTGACACTAGGTCAAGCAGCCAGGGAAGTGTAAGAAGTACTCATTCTGGAGTCAGAGTGGGTTCAAATCCTGATTCTGCCACTCACTGATTGTGTGATGTTCGATGAACTGCTTAACCTCTCTACTACACTTTTTCTCCATCTGAAAGACAAGAGTGACAGCTCTTGTACCAAAATGCAACTGTTGGGATTAAATGAGGTAAAGTGTAAAGTGCTGAGCTGGGTGTGATGGTGCAGGTCTGTAATCCCATCACTCAGGTGGCTAAGGCAGGACTGCTGCAAGTTTGAGGCCAACCTGGGATATATAGTGAATTCAAGGTCAGCCTGAACTACATGGCCAGACCCTGTCTCAAAAATCCAACCAATTGATCAACAGGTATTGGAAATATTCTTATAAATAGGTTCTAAAAAACATTTTAGGTCCTATACCTTCACAACCATAGGGTCTCGGGTAAGTTATTTAACCTCTCAGAGATTTAGTCTCTCCATCTATAAAGGGCAGATAAACATAGCACCTACACTGTTAGACTGTTGCCAAGATTAATGAAAAAGGTACATAAAATGCTTAGGGCATTGTAGGCACAACTGAGTACTCAGTAAATGCTGCCTTGGATTATCATGACTTATGCTGAATCATCACCTAAAAGTTCCATGTGCAGGTGTCTATCTAAAACTAGGTCTTAGCCAAGTGCGGTGGCATATCCCTGTAATTCCAGCACTCACTCGGGAGGCTGAGGCAGGAGGATCGGCCCAAGTTCGAGACCAGCCTTGGCAACAAAGTAAGCTCAAGGCCAGCATAAACTATATAATGAGACCCTGTCTCCAAAAAAAAAAAAAATTAAAAAATTAAAAATATATAAAACTAGACCTAAACCACTCAAGTCTGTGTAGTAAGACTTAAGATGGCAAGGCTTATGTGAATGTGGACAAAGTACCTCTGGTCTCTGTGACCTAAAAAGGTAGCTCGGGGAAAGAAAAAGCCAGAAGGAATGAACATCCAAAGGTCTAGGGAGAACAGCGTGGACCAAATTTCACTGATTTCCTAATTTGGTTACAGCAGTTTTGATAACTATGAGCTTTTGTTAGGAGGAGACTGGAGACACAATGAACATGATTATAAAGACAGCCTCTTTAATAAATGGTGCTGGAAAAACTGGCTTTCTACATGTCAAAGGTTAAAAAAACTTGAGGACCCTATCTTTCACCATGCACTAAATCTAAATCGAAATGGATCAAAGATCTAAATATTAAAACAGAAACACTAAATCTGCTGGAAGATAGAATAGGTAGAACTCTTGAAGACATGGGTGTAGGCACACTTTATGAACAAAAACCCTGACTGCACGGGAAATACTACAAAGAATCATCAACTGGGATCTCATTAAAAATCTTCTGCAAAGCAAAAGAAACCACCAAAAAAGTGCAGAGACAACCTACACTGGGCAAAAAAATTTTCCAGTTGTCCCTAAGACAAACGTCAAATATCTGGAATTATAAAGAACTCAAAAAAACGGGACCTACCCTCCCTTGAAATTCAAATACCCAATCCAAAAATGGGCATTTGTAATGAGTCAGTTACTTCTCAGATGAAGTAGAAACAGAAAACAAATATATTTTTAAAATGTTCAAAAACCCCAATTGCAGAGGAACTATCATAAAGAGTCAATGTTAGTAAATCCCTAAGTATAATACATCATATTAACAGAGCCAAGGCCAAAAATCACACAATCATCTCATAGATGCAGAAAAAGCTTTTGACAAAGTCCAGCATCCACTCATGATAAAAACTCTATAAAAAATTGGAAGAGATGGTCTTTATCTCAATCTGATAAAAGGCATCTATGACAAACTAACAGCCAACATCATACTAAATGGACAAAAACTAAAAGCTTTCATTCTAAAATCAGGAACAAGACAAGGATGTTCACTGTCTCCACTCTTACTCAAAGCAGTCCTTGAAACTTTAGCTGGAGTAATAAGACAAAAGAAAGAAAGAAGGGCCGGGGATTTAGCTCAGCAGCATAAGCACCTGCCTTGCAAGTGCATGATTGTGAGTTTGATCCCTGATACAAAAAAGAAAAGAAAGAAGTTAAAGTATTGTTATTTGCGGATGACATGATACTCTACTTAGAAGACCCCAAAAACTCCACCAAAAGATTTCTAGATTTAACAAGCAGATTCAGTAATGTAGCTGTTTACAAAGTCAACACTCAAAATTCAATAGCCTTCCTGTACACAAATAACAAACTCACTCAGAAATCAGGGAAACAATACCTTGTACAATAGCATCCCCCAAAAAAGAAATATCTAGGAATCAATCTAACAAAGGATGTAAAAGACCTCTACAGTGAAAACTACAACGCTCTGAAAAAGGAGATTTGAAGAAGATATCAGAAAATGGAGAGCTATCCCGTGCTCTTGAGTAGTTAGAACCAATATAGTGAAAATGGCCATACTTCTGAAACTGTTATACAGATTCAGTGCAATCCCAGTCAAAATTCCAACAGCATATCTCACAGAATTAGAGAACAATTCTAAAATTCATCTGGAACCAGAAAAGACCTGAAATAGCAAAGGCAATCCTGGGCAACACAGGGGGCATCACAATCCGTGACTTGAAATTATACTACAAAGCTACTGTGATTTAAAAAAAAAAAAAAAGTGTCGTATTGGCAAAAAATGAACAGATTAGAAGATGCAGAAACAAGTCCAGATACTCTAAGTCACTTTATCTTTGACAAAGGTGCCAAACACATTCACTGGAAGAAAGATAGCCTGTTTAATAAATGGTACTGGAAACTACACATGCTAAAGATTAAAATTTGACCCATAGCTTTTACAATGTACTAAGCTAAAATCAGAATGGATCAAATGTTTAAATACTAAAACAGAAACATTAAATCTACTGAAGGATACAGTAGGTAAAACTCTTGAAGACACTGTTGTAATTGCAAAGACTTAATGAACAAAATGCTGACTGCACAGGACCTATCACAAAGAATCGACAACTGGGATCTCGCCCTGCTGAAAAGCTTTTGCACAGCAAGTGAAACCATCAACTGAGTGAAGAGACAACCCACAACGTGAGAGAAACTGCCAGCTGTTCCTCAAAGGGTTACTATAGAGAAAATATAAAGAACTCAAGGAAATCAGTCCTCCTATATTTAAAGACCCAATCCAAAAATTGGCAGCTGAGATGAATACACACTTCTCAGATGAAGAAATTCAAATGGCAAATAAAAAGGTGAAAAACTGTTCAACATCACTGGTCACTCAAGAGACCCAAGTTAAAACAATACTGAGATTCTAGTTCACCCCAGAAAGAATAGCTAGTATCAAGAAATCGACCAATAACAAATGTTGGTGGGACTGTGAGGAAAAAGGACTCCTCCACTCTTGGTGGGAATGCAGACTGGTGCACCCACTGTGGAAATCACTGGAGATTCCTCAAAAAACTAGGACTAAAGATCCCATTCAACCCAGCTATGCCCCTTCTGGGTATCTTCCCAAAAGAATTAAAAACATCATACCACAGCAATATATGTGCACTCATGTTTATAGCAGCACAATTTATAATAGCCAGATCTTGGAAACAATCCAAATGCCCATCAACTGAGGAATGGATAAAAAAGATGTAGTGTTTTTATACAATGGAGTGCTTACTCAGCCATAAGGGATAAACTGGAGACTTTTATAGGTAAATGGCTGCAACTTGAGAACATACTCATTAGTGAAATAAATAAGACACATGTGTGGTGCGAGTGAGCAGCAGGCGTGCCGGGGGGGAAAACAAATCAGTGTCTCCCATGAGCCTACCAGCGCCAAACATCCCATTCTCCCCACCCCCTTAGCTGCTGAATGTGTCAGGACAGCCGGAGTTGACAGCAAGCAAGGCACATAAAGCAACTAAATGCTTGTACTGTTGGGTTGATTATGCTGATCTGGGGCCAGAGGTCTGAGCATCCCTTGGAAGGATGACAGTATGCTATATAGCAAATGTGGGGGATTTCCTTCCATCTTCTCTTTGAGGGCAAATATTATTTTCATTGATTTGCTTTGTTCTAATTGTTTTGCTCTATTCAATATTCTGTTTTGATAGGTTTTCTGTATTTTACTACCTTCAAAAAGAAAAAAGACATGTAAATATTGTAGTTTCATTAGTGTGAAAAACTGAAAGAAAAAACATGTATATGTGTATGTGTATGTATATAAAAAGTTAACATAGTTATACTACCGAGCTCTCTGAGTTCACTGAGGAGAAAAATTTGTGCTGTTATTGTTCAGACAATTAAATGCCAATGTCTTGTGCTCTAGGTGAATGATTTGGGGATGACAATGTGCAATGTATGTACCATTATTGCCCCCTGACTGATGTGTTTTGATTGTTTTTTTTTCTTTTTTTTTTTATCTTTTTATCCTTGAAATAAAATGAATTTGGGGGAAAAATTATATTTTTAAACTAGTTCCTGGATTAATATGAGAACTCTAATTCTGTTCCCTCCTGATATCATCTCAAAATGATGCTAAAGAAATAGTTTTCTTTGTTTTGGCTTTTATTTTTATTTTTTGGCAGCACTAAGGATTAAACCTAGGGTCTAGTATATGCTAAGCAAGTGCTCCACCACTTGACTACATCCCAGCCCTAAAGAAACATTTTTAAAGACATAAACTCTTAAGGATAGGAAAAAGAGGGCAGACAACCAAAAAACCTTTGGAAGTCGGCAAGGTGATGGGCAAGTGATTATTGCCAAAGAGCCAAAAACACCAACCCAAATGTAAAGAAGCTGAGACCCAACTCAATTTACATTCTCAATTCAACAGACACTATACAAATGAGAGGAGTTGCAAAAACAGAAAACTGCCTGTGAGCTGTTTAAGGAGCAGAGCCTGGGGTTCTCTGGACTGAGAGACACCGAACTCAGGTGTGAACAAAGGTATCATTCAGAAAACTGAGGCTTTAGACATAGGAAAAGCTGTATGCACAATAAAAGCAGCCCACTTGTAGCACTTGCCCACTAGAACAGAGCCAGTGAAAACTGCAAAACGCTACTCTCAGCCCACTAGCCAGCTCTAGAGGAAAAAGCTAAAGATAAAAACAATGAGGACTCAAAACAAGACAGTGAAAGTCACTCTATGGGTAAGCTGAAAACTGATAAGACCCACAAACTTGCTAAGCTTCCATTAGCTTTGGAGTTATGGAGTTCCACAAAGTTAATCAGGAATGGAAAAATTAAAAATTAGTAGCCATCTAGGGATGGCAGAGGGAGACCAAAACAAAAAACAGCAGGCAACAATTTAGAAGAAACAGACTATTTGGGGGGTGGGGGGTAAAAAGCCTCATAGATAAAATAGTATAGCCATGAAACAAAAACAGGATTTTAAGGTTTCTTTTTTAAAAGGAGAGTTCTAGGGGCTGGGGATTTAACTCAGCAGCACAAGCACCTGCCTGGCAGGCATGAGGTCATAAATTTAATCCCTGGTTAAAAAAAAAAAAAAAAACAAATAAAAGGAGAATTCTAAGAACAAAAGAGCTCTTAGAAAATAAAAATATGGAAATTATGATAGTAAAAACACAAAAACTAAATAGTATACTAGGGTTGGGAGGCCAAGTTAAGAAAATCTAGAAAAAATTAAGCAACAGACCGTCCAAACAGGAAAAAAAAGATAAAGCACAGAACTGGGGAGAAAAGAAAATGAGAACAAAATTCAAGTCCAATGTTCAATAAAATAACACTCCAGAGAAATAAGAAATATGAAAGAGAAGAGGAGGATGTCCCAAGCAGAATTCTCCCAACCAAAGGATACAAGTGCCTACCACATGTCCAACAACAAAAACCAGCCCACACAGAGTTCTGCACCACATAGCTGCACAACAGCAGACACACAGACGATTCCATGGGCTTCCCCCTGAGAACAAACTGCTCACACACACAAAAAAATCAAGAGTCAGAATGAGCTCAGACTGCTCTGCAGCAACACTGATTAAGCTCCTGGTCCCCTTTCCCAGCCCTGCTGACATTCATTTCACATTGCCACAGATTTTCTGATTGCATCAAATCCTAAGAACTGGAAGAAAACTTTGAAGATTTTAGAAAATATAAAGTAGCCCACTCCCTCTACTAGATTTGTACATGATGTTCAATACTCAGAACATACTTTAACCCTGCCTGATGCCCTGACTTGGTAAATCTAGTGTTTTCCTGACTTTGCTGATGCCTAAAAAAGGTTTTTGAAACACTGGCCAGACTATAATCATGAATCTGCTGAGATTATCTCCTCCTGTATAGAAGATTACAATGAACAACAGCACAAATGATCTTTCCTTACAATGAGCTCTGCTCTTGCTCATAAAAGTAAAAAGGAAACGCAAAAAAAAAATCCCAACATCAAGGTTTGAGCACAAATTAACTTAATGGGCTACAGAGGACTATAACCAAGGAAGAGGCCACATCCCCCTAGAACATTCTATTCCTTACCCTAGGCACTGAAAACAACGGTGTGCACTTCGTGTCCTTCATACAGTCTCCTACGTATTCATTCAAGTTTGAAATCATTTAACTACAACTCATTATTAAACTACAAAAATTTACACTACATCAGCACTATAGCTTTGCTGGATCAATAAAGAAGAAAAATAGTTTCACTTTAGGTACGTACAAAAATTAAAATCACATTTACTTACATTATGAGTCTTCGGTTTAAGAACCAGTATTTCCTCCGACTCCTATCATATCCAATTGGCTCATGTCGAATGTATGGTTTGTTTTTTTGGATTTCAGCAACACAGTCAGTCACACCAGGCACCTTGTGTGCTACACAGACTTCACACTGCCATTCATCCTCTGGCACCTCCTCAAGAGGCGGCTTCACACATTCCAAATGGTATACGGCTGAACAGGTCTCACAGCAAAGTAAATCCCCAAGTTTGTGACAAACCCTACAATGGTCATCATACTGGATCACCCCTTCGGACATCAACTCCTCACGAGCAATGTTTGTCGTAAGAAATTGATCAACCAAGAACTGCAGCACTTTGATTTTATTCTCTACTGGTCCGTAAGGATAGTCCTCGGCTTCTTGATAGGGAAGAACATGATGGTACTCCTTATCACTCTCACAGTACACACGCAGCACCTCTGGCCACGTCATCCCATCTATGAAATACAGTGTGGAATTGACGCTATCTTTCAGGTCAGCAGGCCCAAAGGTAGTATTGGAAGTGTCTTCTTCACGCAGGACTGCTTTCAAAAGCACGACGTGCATCTCCGCCATGAGTGTGCACTGCTCTTGGCTCACTAGAGCTGCGCAAAAGTCCTCAAAGCGAAAAGGAGACAATCTTAAAACAGTGCCAAAGTTCCGCAGTACCTCATAAATGGCAATAACATTCATTATATGCTCATTAGGCACCATTAAATCCTCAGAGGACCTGGGAAATTCAAGGGGTGGGATGTCTTTTTCTTCTAATATTGGAGAACGAGGCCGATGTACTCTGGGTTTTCGCCTACCTGTAAATAAAAAATGATAGCATTACAAATTGATACATCACTTCTACAAACTTAGGGTTCTACAGTTTTTGTTCTCAAAAAATAGATAAGCACACTTTTATCACTCTAATAATTTTCATGTTAAAATACTACAAGAAGATGGACATGGTGGTGTATGCCTGCAATTCCAGCACTCAGGAGGCTGAGGCAGGAGAATCATTGTAAGTTCAAGACCAACCTGGGCTACAAAGTGAGCTTAAGACTGGCCTGAACTGTATAGCAAGACCCTGTCTCAAAAAAAGGGAAGGCTGGGGATTTAGCTCAGCAGCATAAGTGCCTGTCTGGTAAGCACAAGCTCATGAGTTCAATCCCTGGTACCCAAGGGGGGGGGGGAGCTGGCAGTGTTGCTCAGTGGTAAAATGCTTGTTAGTATGTGCAAGTCCCTGCTACCATCTCCTTCACCCAATAAAAAATTTTAAAAAAACACCAAACCAGAGTATTTATGAAAGATCTGACAAGTATATACAAGAAAAAAAAAAATAAGATGACCAGCATGGAGGCAACAGATATCACATTGTATCAGCTACAAAACAGACACACTTATCAATCTGACAGCACATTCCCAGTGTAGACCCTTTACTTCCTGAGAGTTCCCAAACTCTGGGGAGAGGAGAGAGACAAAGCAAAACAGAAAGGAGGAGCTGGGTGTGGCTGGCATACCAGTAATCCTAGCTGTGGAGAGGCAAGAGCTCACTGTAAGTCTGAGGCCAGCTTGGGCTACACAGTAAGTTCAATGTCAGTTTGAACTATGTAGCTATATCTTGTCTTGAAAAATAAAATAAGCAAAGCCAAAAACAAACATGAAAGGGAAGAGGGAAGTTTCAATGCTAGAACACAAAAACTGTCGTATGTAGGTAACAATTAAGAAACTATTCCCAAATCCATAAGATGTGACACTCAAGAGCATGTGCATGCCTATGTGTGTGTGAATATATACAACATTTTCAAACTAGTCTGTAACATTTATATATAATCTTCTGAATAAGTCTACATGAAGTATTATAATTAGTACTGCTTTATAAATAAAACTTAACAAGTTATTCCTAAGCTTCCTGTATTGCCATTATTACACTGTTCAGTGATGTCTGCAGAATAGAAAGTGTATTTCTAATTTTCAGATGTAATTTTAATGGTATCAACATGAAATTCATTTTTGTCCAATTCAGTTTTATTAACTATGGGTTTAGATTGCTGGTAACCTCTTAAATTGTTTCCTCTATATCTACTCCACCTCTAACTTTTTCTCATTATGTGCAAAGTGCTTAAGTGGCACCTGCTACAGGGGGCAGGGTATGGTAAAGAATACATACACATATATTTTTTCCCCTTTTTTGATAATGCTGAGTATATCCAAGACCTGCAGCTATGCAAACGCTGTACTACAAAACAATCTTTAAGGTACACACTATTAAGTGGAGGAAATGGCCAGGTACAGAACAATGAACTGAAAGATATCACTTTGAATTAAAGTAGAGGGAGAGAAACAGAACATGGAAATGGGGAAAATGTATGTTTGCAAGACCAAACAAATATCTTTTGGCTATATGGAGAGCCATGCGTGGGAGCACACTCAGAAAGCTGAGGCAGGAGGATCATCCTTAGTTCAAGGCCAGCCTGGACTAGTTAGTGAGTTCAAGGCCAGCCTGAACTACACTGTGAGACCCTGTCTCAAACAAAAAAAAAAATTATTGGACATAGTGGTACATGCCTCTAATCCCAGCATTACAGGAAGAGAATTCCAAGTTCGAGCCCAACTTGTGCAGTTTAGAAACTTAGTGAGACCCTGTCTCAAAATTAAAAAGAGGACAGTAATTTTAATGGCTAGAGCTATAGCTCAGTGCAAAGGTCTTGGGTTTAAGCCTCACAAAGGAAGAAAGGAAGGAAGAAAAGAAGGAAAACTGATGTAGTTGGGTATGGCGGCACATACCTACAATACCTGCTATTTAAGAGCCTAAAGCAGGATGGCAAGTTCTAGGTCAGTCTGAAAAATTTACCAAGAACTTGTCTCAAAAATAAAAATAAAACTGGCTAGAGATAGATACAGCTCAGTGGTATAGTACTAGCTGCCATGCCCTAGGCCCTAGGTTCAATTTCCAGTACCAAAAATAAGTCTTTTTTAAAAAGGAGCTGCATTCCCAGTACCAAAAACAACAACAACAACAAAACAAAACAAAACAAAACAAAACCAAAAAAAAAAAAAACAGTAGTTGCTTCTGGGGAAAAATTAGTAATAGGGGAAAATAAGGCTTAATTTTTTAAAAACTTTTGAATATACATATATTTTTATTGCAATATTTTTAAAAGAAAAAACTGGTCTGTTTGTTTTGGAGGGAAGGTATCACTATGTAGTACAAGCCAGACTTGAAGTCAATTACGTAGTCTGGGCTGGCCCTGAACTTACAGCAATCCTCCTTCCTCGGCCTCCCGAGGGCTGGGATTACAGGTGTACACTAACACACCTGGCCTAGGCATATTATTTTAAAAGCACAACCAAACTACTGAAACAGATGTAGAAAAACAAAAGCACCAGGATACCATCAATGGGACTACAAGCCACTATCATACATTTGGAGAATAACTCTAACAGTCAAGTGTAAAGCTGTACATACAATCCTGAAAGAGTTCACTTGCTTCCCAGTGACCAAAGTGCAACTCATTAACTCAGTGGAACCCTGTTTTGAAAGGGTGGGGATGCTCAACACGGCGGTGCATGCCTCTAATCCCAGCACTTGGGAAGCTAAGGCAGGATGACTGCTGAGGCAGAAGACTGAGGCCAGCCTGGGCTATACGGTGAGTTCAAAGCTATCTCAAGAAAAACCAAAACCAAAATAAATAAACTAATTAAATAAAATAACATAATAAAATAAAAGGTGGGGATGTGGCTAGTGCCAAGGATAGGGGTCAATTCCTAGTAGCAGCAAAAGCAAAAACAGAGGGTATGGGGAGAAAATAAATGTCTTTACTTGTTTGTAGAGGTTAGAAATATTCGACTTCTCACTATTCAAATAGAATACTACAGTGCTTTAGAACAGTGGCACCCAAACCTAAGAGTTCATCAGGACCACCCAAGAGAGCTGTGTCTGAAACAGAGTGAGTATAGTCTGAGAATTTATGTTTCTAACATTTCCCAAGCAATGCTAACTGTGCCATTCTGAGGCTTACACTTTGAGAACCAACTCCCTAGAACATAGAAAGGTTATTCCTCCTTGAGATCCAGGTAAGTAAAAAATAATACACATTATGTGAAATTCTAGAAGTTACTTTCATCTATGATGTTTGAGAGAAATTCAGAAACTCAGGCCACTGTAGCCCTATAAATCAGGTTCTGCAGCTTCTCAAAATCATAAAATGCTTTATACACGCAATCAAGTTTGAGAAGATGTCTTGAAACAATCCGTCCTAAATAAAACTGGTAGAGATGCAGCAAAATCCATTAAAAAGTTCTAAAGTACAACCCAAATTTACAGAACCCCAGAAGTTTAGAAGTCTTACTTATTGTTCTCTGCAGATAATTCTAATATGCAACCAAGTTTGAAAACTACTGCTTTAAAGAAACTGCATATTCCCCAAATCAAGCTGTAAGTAGAGTTTTCATGGAAATTCAAGCAAGGGAAGTCAGAGGTTGCCTCCAGAGGCAAGATTAGAATAAGACTAACATAAAAGAAAGTGGAAGCTTAATCAAAGACATTAATAAGCCTGCAAAAAGAAAAAGGAATATGATCTGCATAAAAAGAGAAACAAAGAACAAAAATTTGTTAGTTAACTTACAGCATATTCCAGGTTAGAGTGAACTTTAGGCCATTCACTCTAGATCACCTAAGGAGTTATTAGTTATGTTGTTCTATGCAGATACTTTTTTATGGCAACAACTCCAGACCATCTGAGTTGTTAGCTATGTTGCTACCTACAGATACTTTAAATGACCTAGTAGTTGTTGGCAAAACTTCCTGCAGTTCTGTAACGCAAAACTCTCTCTCCTGGGCCCGGGATTTAGCTCAGTAGCTTACATGCCTACCTGGCAAGCGTGAGGTCATGAGTTTGATCCTCAGTACAAAAAAAAAAAACAAAAAACTCTCTACTGATAGGCTCTTCTCCAAACTCTGGATGAACAATACTCACCATGAGTTAACTACTACAGTGCATTTTCTACATGCCTGAATTAAAAACATGTACCGTGGTCATAAACTGTATTGGTTCAACTTCTCCTTTTTTCTTTCTTTTTTGTTTTGTTTTTGGTGAAGATTGAACTCATGACCTCTCACATGCCAGGCAGTCACTTATGCCGCCGGGCTAAATCCCCAGCCCCAATCTTTTTCAATACAAAAAAGTTGCCTATAAATTTCAAACAGAAATGCCTTACGTTTGCTGAATTTTTTAGAAATCTGAGACTTTTTTCAAAGCCTTGCTAAAATGCCACCTCCATGGTCCTGAGCTATTGCCTCCCAGCGTGGTGTTTCCCTGACA
This sequence comes from Hydrochoerus hydrochaeris, assembly GCA_004027455.1. NCBI lineage: Eukaryota > Metazoa > Chordata > Mammalia > Rodentia > Hydrochaeridae > Hydrochoerus > Hydrochoerus hydrochaeris. Next base: position 40,258 of record PVLA01010392.1, on the reverse strand, counting down.
CTTGGTACAGTCCTTCATTTTTGCACAAATACGTTTATTTTACAATTGCTCTGGGCCCCTGGCTTACCTTCCAAGTCCTTCAAAGCACAGATTACGACTTCACTATTGTAACTAAAAATAGTCAGCTAGTGATACCAAAAACCAAAACTACATCCAGAGGATGAAGAATCCAGGAGTGAACTCCTGCCAAGATAAAGACCCAGAAGCCACAACTAATTTTTCAGAGTCAACATCTAAGTTTGCATCTCATTAATTCTTTTTTTTTTTTTCCTTTTCTTTTTGAGACAGGGTCTCGCTATGCAGTTCAGGCTGGCCTTGAGCTCACTTTGTAGCCGAGGCTGGTCTCGAACTCGCAACAATCCTCCTGCCTCAGCCTCCCAAGTGCTGGGATTTATAGGCGTGAGCCACCATACCCGGTCATCTTATTAATTCTAAAAAGAATATTTACAAAGTGTTTTGAGACTTCAAAAGACAAATTTCATTGTAATGTAAGTTTCTAAAGTATTTTTATTAGTACATGTTTGCACTAATAATGATTACATTCATCATGGAGAATTGGTACCTGTACATAATCTTAATTCTGTTTACTTCTTTTTTTCCTTCCCTCCACCTGTCCTCCCCCTCCATAACATATATTTCTTGAAAAGAAAAAACTGGAACTAGAACTGGTATCCAAGAGAAAGAGGGACCACCCAAGATTGGTACAGGATTGGTATAGGATGTTCACTTCTAGCAAAAGTTAATGCTCTAGATCTCAAAACATTTAACTATTTTAATTACTATAGCAGATACATAAACCATGAATGATATAAGAAAAATAAACAATGTTATGTAATAGTTTTTTTCCCAATTACAAAATGAGTTTGCCAAAAGTAACAAGGATTCACCCTTTGATCTGGAATGAATCTATCCCAATCTATAACATAAGGTAATCACTCAGAGGGCTTTGTTTTTCAAATACATCCCATCTGTCCCCATCCCATTCTCTTTCTCACCAGGAATAAAAAACAGCAGATAGCTTCCAGAGTGCTTTCTGGATGATAGGAATTTTGCTGGGCATTTTTAAAGCATTATTTCATTTCATCCTCAGATCGACTCCAGAAGTAGGTGCTATTATTACCTCCAGGGATGCATATAGATTTAGACTATTCTGAGTCTTTTGTATTTCTACAGAAATGCAAGAATCAAAATGTTAATTTTTATGAAAACTGATGTTGCTATTTTGATAAGGGACTGTTTTCTGATCTTCATTATTTTCTTCTATTTGTTTTTTATTTTATTCTGTCTTATTTCTAATTTCTTAAGCAAAGATATGAGGATTATTTCATAACTTTCTTCTTTTCTAACAAATGTAGTGGGTGTTAAAAAATAAAAATAAATCAACCAAAGATGCATACAGACTAATGTCTTGTCCAAGGTAACAGCCAGTACCAGAGTTACAACAGAAACATAAACAAACATTTATGCTCTTTACCACATCAGCCTTAGTGTTAAAAACAACCTGAGCAGATGTCTCAGTGAATGAGCATTTGAGAAACATAGACTTCCTGTGCAAGTGAGAGAAACAACAGACAAAGGCAGTGAGTGACACAGTTACAAACTAAGACCCACACCAAAATTTCAGCAAAAACTGAATGGTAGCATGTAGATAGTGGACAATACATATGTAGAACAATTCAATCATCACAAAAAGTTCTGGACAGCGACAATCTATAGCAGTTAATAGCAAACCTTTTAGGGCTTTCAATCATACAGTCTACAGTGGCACGCATGCCATAGGTTCACCACCACTGCTCTAGGGGATACATCTAGGCAGAAATGACTGAAGTTCAAAGAACCCACTACGTGATGGACACGCAGCTAAAATACATTCAGTATCCTATCTCTTTAAAAGTGTGGTAAAACAGAAAGTGTCTTCTTAATGAATATCCAACAGAGCTCTGTCAAAAACTGAAAGAGACAAGCATCCAATTTAAGAAAACATACACACACACACACACATACACACACATCAATAGAGAATGTGTGTGATATGTATTTTTTAAAAAAGCTCAACAGATATTGCAAAATGGGAAGAAGTTTCAAAAGGAAAGATGTGGGAGACAACTCCAGTGACTCCCCTTGAATGCAAAACAATTACTGCACCTCTGATTATTTGGAGACTTATTTCATTATACTGATTATGTAGAGAGCTGGCTATGGCATTTTCTTCTCTCTTCAACTGGCTCTAAGCATTGCAAATAAAGCTAGGCAAGATGCTGGTATGTAACCTCTAAAGCCAACAGACAGTCCTGTCTCCTCACACAGTATTCTCCGTGTATCCGCTTAAAGGATTATGAGCACGGCAGGATGTTAGAGCTATTAGCTCCAGAAACGTCAACTGGGTAGGAGCTTCAAAGTAAAGAGGCTATGACTCCCAGGGCACAAGAGTTTGCATATCAGAAATCAAAGTGACAGCCTCCCAAAACAATTCAGGTGCTACCTTAATTAGATTCTGTGAATTGATCCTTCTGCTATCTTTATCTCACCTTTCTCCCACCTGGCCAGCCAGCTCAAGTTATTCAGGTAATCTCTCTTCCATCCTCACTGTCACTCATCCCTGAGCCACCCCCTTCTTCACAAGATAATAAATTCTGGGAGAGGCCTAGGATCAAGGCCTTTGTCCACATGTCCTCACGGGGATTGGATTTAGGATCCCTTGGCTGCCCTTAATTTGGAACATGTCTTGGTGCTTTTACTCTAGCAGTGGGTTGTACGGGTGGTGGTAGATTGAAATTAACTTGCTGGGATTCCAATGATGTCTCAATGGGATTACAAATATAACCTTTTGGATTGTAAGGGAAACTAGAAAGAGAATTACAATACTTGGATGACTGAACTCAATATTTGGGATTACAATAGAAAGAGAAACTGAAATGCGAGGATGAAAAGAAAGGGAAAAGCTTATATATAAGTAGATAGATAAATTCACACATGAGAAAACATTTCACTACAACAGAAACACAAGGCAAAGGGAGAATTTTAGGTCACACAAAAGATGAACTCAATTTCTTTCACTCTTTGGAATACAGAAATCTCATGTATCTCTGTAGCTCTTTTTAAAAAAAAAAAAAAAGTGTGGCCCTATTTTAAGCAACATCAAAGAGTTACAATTCCTAAACATCTGCTCCAAAACTATAATCATATGAAAAAACCTTACTTTGCACCATGAATAGAAACAAAACCTTTGGGTATGGTGGCACATACCCATAATCTCAACCCTCTGAGAGGCTGAGGCAAGAGGTTCATAGTTTGAGCTCAGCCTCAGCAACTCAGCAAGAGACCTCCCTGCAAAATAAAACAAAAACAAATGCCGAGGGGAGGAAGAGTATCCTGGGATATGGCACAGTATGAAGAGTCTGAGTTCAATCCTTAATACTATTAAATGGGGGTAAGGCACTTAAGTCCACTTGTATTTGTTCATTTTCAGTTACTATAACTGAGTTCTTAAAATTTTTGTGGAAGCCCAAATTCCCCCTTTTCCTGACTTTTCTGTTGCAATCAATTTTTTTCTTGAATTTATGGAAAATTAACATATTTGCTATGGTTGATGAACCACTGCTTTTGGTGTATTTAGTCCAAGATCAGGTAGCCCATTGATTTTGCTTTCTGGTGACAGCCTAACAGCAAATAGCATCATGATGGGAGGGTGTGTGGCAACAAGAGAGTACATTCACAAAACCAGAACCAGGGAGGCATTGGGGTCTCTGGTTCCCTTCTAAGGGAACCCCAAGTGACCTAAGTATCTCTCAACAGGTCTCCAATCACCTGCCATGTCACCACAGTGGGGACAAACTAATACCAACACAAGCACAAGATATACTTCAACCATCACTTTCAAATAGCATTCAAGAGAGAATAAAGAAGGGAAGTACAGTATTTTCAAATGCCAGCTAATAAATGAAGGAATAACAGAATCAGAAAAGTCACCATTTACAATCACCAATATAATCGCTGATTCAAGTAAGGACCATCAATAAATGCTAACACTGTTGGGGAAAGGTTGCTGAGCAGCAGGTAGATGCACAATTATCAGCTCAGAGTATACTTTCAAAGGGGAAAGGTAGCTTTAAAAAGAGAAACCTGGCAGATGCTACCTTTGCCAAGTGATGAAACCTATTGTCACTGATAAGACAAAGTGACAGGGTGCCTCCGGATGAGATGTGCTGGAAAGGACAGGGCATCACGTACACAGTGGCCCGACCAAAAGCATCTGTGAATCTATTCATGTGGAAAACAGTCAGATAAATCCAGATAGACATTTGGTAAGACAACTGTCCTCAACAATTTAAAAATGCCACGGTCACAAGACAACACAATCCCCAACCCCCACCAAGAAGATGAAAGAAGTCAGAGTGATATCAACTAATTACAAAACATGATTCTTGAGTCAATCCTGCATGGGGAAGAAGAACACAAAAAGAACATCTGGGAAAATTTTAAATAGAATATTATATAAATGTTAAGTGTCTTGAGTTCTTTGAATTATTTAGAGTTGAAATATCATACCATATTAAGTTGTTCAGCAAAAAAATTTAAAATTCAAGGCAGAACACAAGCAAACATGGCAGAAAGTGTTAAAAATTGGTGAACCCAAGAGAAGACACACCTTTTCTGTATATCTGAAATTGGGTAAAGATGAAATGTTCCAGAAAAACTGTTCTCATTCTAAAATTCTTAGGTGTTTGTTTGTTTGTTTTGGTGCCAGGGATCAAACTCATGACCTCATACTTGCCAGGCAGGTGCTTACGCCACTTAGTTAAATCCTGGGCTCTAAAATTCTTGCTTTTATTTCAACTAGTTTTAATATCCTCACTACATATAGCTAACAGGAAATATCATGTTATAGCCTGGATACAGAATATTAACAACAAACACCAGCAAACCTGAAAACATCAACTGATACTGGGATAACCATTAGTGTAATATACCACCTATTTTACCTCATCTTTCTGGAAACACCTGACACTTTTGTCCTTCTTAAACTTCCTACTGCCAATAATGACTGAATTTCTTTGGCCAGCTCTATCTACTTCAAATATCACTCTTACATGTGCTAGTACACAACATTCAGTTGCTCACTTTTTCCCAATTATCAGTTGACTCATATCACCAAAATATCAATGTCTTCTAAATGCCTTTCTCCACCCAAACCTCTTTCCTCTATACTCCAGGTACCATCTATTCTGTATCCTCATAAACCACACAGAACAGGAAATAAACAATTTTTTTAAAAAAAGGAGTTACAAAGATTTAGCTCAAAGTAAAATTAAAAATCCCTACCTGGAAGTCAAGCATGGTGGCACATACATGTGATACTAGCTACTTGCAAGGCTGAGACAAGAGGACCAAAAGTTTAAGTCCAGCTTCATCAATTTACCAAACCATTAAGGAATGAATAATGCCAATTCTTTACAATCTCTTGAAGCAAACAAAAAGGAGAGGGCTATGAGTTTAGCTCAGTTGTGTAAGTGCCTGCCCTGCAAGCATGAGGTCGCGAGTTCAATCCCTGGTACAAAGAAAAAAAAAAGGAGACAACATTTTCCATCTCAGATGACACCAGTACCCACTGTGGTGAGTTCGATCCCTGGTACTGATTAAAAAAAAAAACTGATACCAAAACCAGATAAAAATATTACAAGTAAACTACAGACCAATATCTCATAAACACAAAATATCATGCATGAGAATTTAGCAATACTGCATATGAAAAGGATAATTCATCACAATCAAGTGGAATTTAACTCCTAAAATGCAAGGCTAATTCAACGTTAATCACAAAATCAATATAATTCACCATATCAGTGGACTAAAAGGAGGGGGGGGGACACCTAAAAAGCTGTCCAAAAAGTAACAAAATTCCATACCCATTATGGAAGCTACAGAGTAAGCTCAAGGCCAGCCTCCACTACAATGCAAGACCCTCTTCTCAAAAAACAAACAAACCAAAGAGTTCAAGGCTAGCCTTGGCAACCTAGCAAGACCTTCTCTCAAATAAAAATTTTAAAAGGGATAGAGAAAAAAATTAAAAGCTACAGCTCAGTGGTACAGCACTTACCTAATATCTACAAGGTCCTGGGTACAATCCACAGCACAAAAGAAAACAAAAACCAAAAACAAGAAATCTTAGCCAATGCAATGGGAGGCACAGGAAGCAGGATAGAGAAGGAGAGGCAGATACAGGTGGGAGAGAAATAATACCATCTCTTTCAGGCAACATGATTACTTATAAAGGAAATCCTGAGAACTCTATTAAAAAAAAAACCTACAAATATGTGAGTTTAGCAAGTTCATAAAGTTCAATATAAAATAATCAATAAAAAAGTAGTATAATGAGGGCCAGGGATTTAGCTCAGTGGCATAAGGGCCTGCCTGGCAAGTGCAAGGTCGTGAGTTCAATCCCTAGTACCGCAAAAAAAAAAAAGAAGAAGAAGAAGAAGTACAATGAGGGTCTGTTAAAGAGTTTAGATCTAAAATGCCCCCCCAAACCCTCACGCACTCAGAAGTGGGGGCTTTTGAAAAGTGAATAGATTGTGGGAGTGCTTCACTCATCAGTGGATTCAGGAGGTTGGGCCCAGTAGGAGGGGTCACTGTATTAATGACCTGAAAGGTTATATCTCCCTCCCTAGCTCTTCCCTTCTCTATTTCCTGTCCACCATGCCATGAGGAACTTTCCTACTCCAGACCCTTGCACCATGCCAATTCTGCATTTCAACTTACCTACCACAGACTGAAACTTCTCAAACTGTGAGCCAAAATAAACTTCACTTCCCTTAAGTTGTAGGTGTTAAACACAGGGTCTAATCTCTTGTGAGGTTGACCATATGCAATGTAGTAAATAGGGGGATTTCTTTCTATCATCTCTTTGAAGGCAAATATTGTTATCACTGTTTTGCTTTGTTCTGATTAATGATATTGCTCTATTCAATGTTCTGTTTTGATAAGTTCTAGAATGTCCTGTATTTCCTTTGATTTGTCTATACCTTATTGAAAGAACAACTGTTGTGAAGATAACAGGATATACTATTACACCTATTACTGTTATGCCAGTAACCTGTTGAGGGTTTCTGTACCAATTTCACTGCACTCTCTCAGTTGGCTTTGTTCCGTTGTATTTTGCTAATAATAAAAAGTTAAAATAAAAATTAAAAAAAAAAAACCACAGGGCTAAGCAGTAGTTTGCCTAGCATATATGAAGCCCTAGGCTCACTTTCCAGCACCAACAAAACAACTCCCCCCCAAAAAAACAGGTATAATGTACCAAAAATGAAGTACTCAGGTATGTATGTAACAATATATTCAAAACCAGTGTGCTAAGAACTATTTTAAAAGTTAATGAAAAATGGAGCCAGGGATTTAGCTCAGTGGTGTAAGCACCTGCCTGGCAAGTGCAAAGTTGTGAGTTCGATCCCTGGTACAAAAAAAAAAAAAAAGTTAATGAAAAATTATCTAAAATAAAAAAATTTATATCTAAAATAATAGAGAAAAAACATAACCATGGGTTAGAAGATTCAATATTAAAATGTCAGTACCCCAAATTGATCTAAAGAGTCAACACAAAGGTAGCAAGAATCCCAATAGGATAATTTGTAGATATTGATAAACTAATCCAAAAACATAATTGGAAACACACAAGAACTAGAATATCAGGAAGAAAAGATGGCAGATTGATAGGTTAGCACAATAGCCTCTCTGAGAAAAATAACTCAGATGTCAGAATTTAACACCATGGAGAAGACCAGATGAAAGCAGAGGAATTCTCATGATCCAGGAAGAAACTGAGGAAAAAGAAAAAAAAAAAAGAAGAAGAAGAAGAAGCATGGACAGAGGGCTGGAGCTGGGCACGCTCCCATCGATGTACTGGGCACATCTTAGAGTCGGACAACTCAGATGGAGCTGAGGTCGTGGACCTGCCAAGAGAGGGGGTTGGTGAGCCCGAGACCCTTGGCAGGAGGAGGGACTGCAACAGAGAGTGGAACCAGTGAACAGAGCTGCACAGACTTTGGCTGAGTGCTGAGAATTGGGTTCCCCAGAGCGGGGTGACCGGCTAGACAACCTATTGGAGTTGAGCAGGACAGGCTTGAATTGACAACTTAAGTGGCAGCTCCTGGCCCAAAGCGGATTGGTGGGATCTGCTTGGGCTGGACCACGCCCCTGGTCGGGACACAATAGCCACGCAGAGGCTGTCCTGAACCTGTGACATCCACAGGGCATAGACTAACGTGCTGAAGACACTCACTGGTTGACTGGCTTAGAGGGGAGGGACTGGCCCACATCGCCCCTGCGTGCACCTCACAGATAACAGCAAACTGGAGAGGGCAGCAATCCCCTAGCCAGTAAGATTCAGAAAAACTATAAGCAATACAAAAAGGTCCTGAGACCTCCACCATTCACCTGTCTGAAAGACACCGAAACATGACAAGACAAAAAACAACAAAAAGCCTCCAACTGCTGACCCAGGGAAAATAAGCCCAGGAGAGGTAAATACAGAGGAGACCGAGGGCAGCAAACATGCAATGTCAGACACGGCCTCAACAGAAATAAATACTTTCGTGACCTCATCCACGAATTTAAATCTGAAATTCTAACTCAGGTGAAGCAAGATATAAGAAGATTAATAAAAGAAATGCTGGGTACTCCTCAAGAAGACACAAATGGAAGAATGGAATAACCCAGAGAAAGGAGAGAAACCTTTGATGAAAAATATAAACAAAATCTAGAATACATGAAGCAGATCCAAAGAGAATATCAGGAAATTAAAAACTCCGTTGAAAGCTGGCAAAACTTCTTAAAAGAAACTAAAGACAGACTTTTAAAACTTGAAGATAGGTTTGCAACGTATGATCGCGAAAGGAAGGATCTCTTAAAAATAACAAGGAGCCAGGAAGTAACAATACAAAGACTAGAAGACAACAAGAGGATTTATAACTTTAGAATAAAAAATGTGAACGAAGAAGCAGGGACAAATACAAATGAAATAAAAAGGCTAGTCACAGAAATAATTAAGGAAAACTTCCCAAGCATAGGAAATGGAAGTGCTGTTCAGATATCTGAGGCATACAGAACTCCAGCCAGCTACAACCAAAACAAATCTACACCCAGACATATAATAATCAGGATCCCAGAAATCCATCACAAGAATAGAACACTAAAAGTGGTCAGAGAAAAGATAGATCACCTATAAAGGAAAACTCATCAAAATCACAACAGACTTCTCAATGCAAACTATCAAATCAAGAAGAGCTTGGAGCGAAATATTCCAAGCCCTGAAAGAAAATAACCTCCAACCCAGATTGATGTACTCTACAAAACTGTCTCTCAAAATTAATGGAGAGACAAGATATTTCCACGACAAGGAGGAACTGGGGGAGTTCATGACAACCAATCCAACCCTGCAAAGAATATTGAAGGACATTCTAGAGAGAGAGAAGAAAATCACCAAGATTCCAGAAACAATGACAGAAAGACCTCAATGAAAGGGGCAGATAGTGGAATGAAGGAGAAAAGTAAACAACAATGACAGAAAAATAGCATAGCAGAGATGAGGCAGAGAAGATTGGCTATATCGCTGTTTTGTCTTGACTGATTTTATTTGAATCTGGTATGCTTGATAGTATCAAGTCTGACAGTAGAGGCAACTACTCTGAAGATGACAAGATTCAATAGGATACCCATTCTGGTTTGATTATTAACTGCCTTTAAAGTCCTATAATGTCTCCAATGTTTGGTTTTTATTAATAATGCTATGTACTGCTATGTTTAATTATACTATGCCTGATGATATAGACAATTTTATTGAAAATAATAAGAGACATCATAGTAACTACCATAGATCACCTAGTATTGTAGTTTTATATGTCCTTTTCATGTTGTGTTTTTCTAAAAATTTGTTTTGTTGACTTGTTTTGATTTGTTTTTCCCTCTAATACAGAAAAGGATAGGTACACATTTGTAGAACTTCTAAACAGTTTACGAGAACTGATTATAGTTATAGTAAAAAAAAAAAAAGAGGAAAATAAAGTATTCTAAAGGATATAACTGCATGTATGTTTGAGTGTATAAGATTGATAACCATATTACTAAGTTTTTGTTGGATAGATGAACAGAACTGATTGCAGTCTCACTGTTTAAATATCCACTTTGTATGCTTTTTGTAACTTGAACAACTACTTCTAAGAAGAAAATATGTAATTATCAACTAGTGATTTGTTACTGGTTTTTTATTGAAATTATGTATTATTTCTACCCTTTTTGTTTCATTTTTTTCTTTAAGTAAAATTTTTTTAAAAGAACTAGAATAACAAAATCTATTTTGAAAAACAAGAAACATGTTGGACAACTCACACTCATACTACTTTAAGATTTAACTGTAAGGGCCAGGGGTTTAGTTCAGCGGTGTAAGTGACTGCTTGGCAAATGCAAAGTCATGAGTTCAATCCCTGGTACCAAAAAAAAAAAAAAAAAAAAAGATTTAACTATAAAGCTACAGTAATCAAGACTGTTGCAGTTAAAGGATAAACACCACTAGAACAGAGTATAGAAACAGATAAACATGGCTGACTATGTATTTTGACACAGAAGTAATGGAGACAAATACAATGAAGAAAAGACATTTCAACAAATGACCCTGAAACAAATGGACATCCACATGCCAAAAACAAAAACAACAAAACCCCTAAGGCTGGGGAGGTTGCTCAGTGGTAGAGAATGTGCTTAACACGCCCTGAGTTCAAGCCCCACAGCCCTTTCTAGAACCTCAATCCATGTTTTACAACTTATTAAGATAAAAAGTAACCAAAAATGAATCATCAACCTAAATATAAGGAAAAACTCAGCAGAAGAGTGGTGGCACACACCAGTAACACCACAGCAGTTGGAGCCCAGCAGTAGGAGGATCATCAAATTCAAGCCTAGAATAATTTATAGCAAGATTCTGTCTCAAAATAAAAAACACGAAGGACTGGAGATGTAGTTCAGTGCAAAGGCTCTTGGTTTTACCCCCAGCACCATTTAAAACAAATAATGAAAACAACAACAAAAGGGGGGGGGATCTTTGTAACATAGGCATAGATAAGCAAACTATGGTCAGCTCAGTACCTATTTGTTTGACCTATGACAGTCGAATGGGTGGTAAAGTGACCAGAAGTGTAATAAATAGTTGGTCATTTGAAAATTACATGAAGTTAAAACTGCAAGGCCCATAAAATTTTATTGAAAAAGCCATTGCCATTCATGTAACACTATTCATGTAATAGTTTGGTTGATTTTGTGCTACAATGGCTAAATTACAACAGGTACTGCAAGTCTCTGGACCTTTACATAAAAAGTTTAAAGCAAAATACAGGAGCATAACCTGATCCTGCCTTTTAGAGGGTACACATTGTAACCCCAACCTCATCCTGATCTTAGGAATCTACCCTACAGAGAAACACCAGCATAAGTGGCTGAAGATACATCTCAAGCACACTGAGGAACAGCAGTCTATAAAAGCAAAAAGGGAGTGAAACCTCACTGTAGCTTGTTTTCTAAGGCCAATAAATACTAATAGCAAATGCAGTTATGTATTAAGGGGGAAAAGGGCACAGCATGTCTTTACCATATATTTTAAAACCCTTTGAACAAGTTTATGACCTCTGCCATAAACAACCTCCAACATTAGTTTCCTTCTGCAACACAGTTCAAGTATTAAGACAATTTAGAATGAGACACTCAAAAGAAGGCAATTTTCCAAGTATACAAAGCATCAGAAACCTAAGACCTTTCACTGGAAAATCATGATTCAAAAATTCAAATACATATCTGAAATGGCAGTAAAACCACTTGTAAATTTTGTATTATTTATATAATACTTTGTAAGCAAAAAGTATGGCCATAGTTGAAGAAAAGACTAAGGCCTCTGGGCTGGGCATAGTGACATACACTTATAATCCCAGCAGTCAGGAGGCTGAGACAGGAAGATTGCCACGAGTTTGAGGCCAGGCTAGGCTACATAGTGACTTCAAGGCCAGCCATAACTACACAGCAAAACCCTCTCTCAAACAAACAAACAAAAAACCATTACAAATAAAATTCACTTTAAAAAGACTAAGCCCTCTCTCAAACAACAAAAAACCATTACAAATAAAATCTACTTTAAAAAGACTAAGACTTCTTCAAGAACTATAAAAAATAATTCTGATGTCTAGAATATAGGAAACTGAACTGATGGGGGGGGGTTACAATTTTATTAGCTATTTTCTTATACAATCTCCGTAACAGTTATGCAAGCATCAGAAAAGAAAAATTCCAGACTGATTAATATGTGCATTTCTGAAATGCTTTCCATAAATAGAATATACTAAAAACAGACCTTAAAAGAGGCAATGTGAACATACTGAAATCAAGCATGAAGCCATGTTTCTAGTAAAATACAGAAAATCCATCTATTGAACAGTGTCATTCAATATGAATCACTTGGCCAGGCTGTCTTCCAAGTTTGTGAATTATAGAACACATCCATGAGTGGAAAGCAGTCTAAGCATTAATTCTCTCAACAAACCTCAGGAGGTTTCCCAGTTGCAGCTTAACCACTTAAGACACAAAAGAATTAGTTCAATCCCAGGTACCAAAAAAAAAAAAAAAAAAAAGAGGGCACCTTTTCAATGAAAACTTTTAAATAAATTGGCTGTAACTGCTGAGAAAGAGGTATTTATACAAGGGGAAACCCAGACACTAGGACACACTAGTGCGCAATAATTCAGTTCACATACTAACTTTTAAACTTTTACAACAAAAGAATTCTCTAAGCCAACTATGGTAGCACATGGCTATAATCACAGTACTTAAGCTGAAGGAGGAGAATCACAAATTCAAGACCAGCCTGGGCTACACAGTGAGACCCTGTCTTATAACCACACACACATACACACACAGAATTCCCCAAGTTATCAATTAAATTGCTCAACAATTCTAAATTCTCTTTTGAAAAAATACATATGTCATTTAGCTTAATTATCAGGACTATAGTAAATACTCTTAACACTGTTAACTGTTTCTTCCTCCTATCACCAAGAACAACAAATAATGTACAGGTATAACAAATATGACCCCAAGTCTTAATGTAGAAATATAATACCATGATATAAACAAATAATGCTGGGTCAACAGTTTCAATGATAAAAGTGATCCTTGGCCTGTCTGCTGAGATGATCCAGGCAGCCACAGGATATGGGGGAGGGGGGGAGCAGTGGAAGAGATGTTAGGGAATTTCTCCCTGGTATAATAGAGACCAACCAACTACCACAGCACAGTCAGTCCAAGAGAGCTTTCGGTTACGATGCAGAACGTCTCACACTGTACATGTGGCTACTGACCACTCGCAATACACATAATGTCCCTGAAAACCTAAAGGTTTAATTTTACTTTATTTAATTAAGTTAAACTTAAACAGCCACATGTGGTTAATGGTATCATACTGAACAGAGAAGTAATTCTGAAGTAGGGTAAAAAGAATTCAGAGGCTCTCTTTGACTCCGTTCAACAATTACCTTGTGCTGCCTTAACTACATACAAAAAGACCAAAGAAACGGAGCCCTTACTGTTCTCAAGTAGGTTCAAATGAAGGCAGTAACAGGTATAATTAATAGCCTATTTCACTCTAATATCTTAACAAATAAAGATGTAATGAGAGCCAGGCATGGTGGTGCACACCTATTTTCCAGCCTACAAGAGGCTGAGGCAGGAGAATTGAGAGTTTAATGCCAGCCTCAACTATAAAGCAAGACTCTGTCTCCAAAAAAAAAAAAAAAAGTATAAATAATTCACCCAACTCCAGTAGAACTTTCTTTTCAAGTGCATACAGAACGTTGACGTTTACTCAGACTGAGAATACTGTAGGTATACAAAACGAATCTCTAAAAATGTTTTACAGTTGGGTGTGATAGTTCACACCTATAATCTCAGCACTCAGGAGCCTGAGGCAGGAGTTCGAGGCCATCCTGAACTACACAGTGAAACTGCCTCAACAAAAATGCTTTACATAATTAAGGTCCTAGCCAGGAACACTGGCACATTCTGGTAATCCCAGCACTCTGGAAGGTTGAACAGGATAGGATGGCAAATTCAAGCCCAATCTGGACAATTCAGTAAGACTCTGTCTTAAAATGAAAAATAAAGTAAATAAAACACAAAATAAAATGGGTTTGATATCTACCAAGGACTACGGTCAGTTCAAGTCCAGCTGGACCTACATAGTGAGACCCTACTTCAAAAGAAAAAAAAATTCAGTCTTATTTGAAAATCAAATTCAAAGCCACAGGTTTAGCTTAGCGGGGTAAGCGCCTGCCCTAGCAAGTGTGAGGTCATGAGTTCGATACCCGGTACGAAAGAAAGAAAGAAAGAAAGAAAGAAAGAAAGAAAGAAAGAAAGAAAGAAAGAAAGAAAGAAAGAAAGAAAATCAAATTAAAGATAAAAAAAAAGTACAAACGAAAGAAAAAGATAAATAAGGAAGATTTAGAACCAATTCACCTTGACCTATTTTTCTCTCCCTGACCATAGCCCAGAGTCTAGGCAATCTATTACTAACGAGTTGTAACTCATAAATTGTTTTGTTTTGTTTTTGTCGTTTTGAGGCAGGGTCTCACTATGCAGTCCAGCATGGCTTTGAGCTCACTTTGTAGCTCAGGCTGGTCTTTGTTGAACTTGCAGTGATCCTCCTGCCTTAGCCTCCTGAGGGATGAAAATTACAGGCTGGGATTACAGGCCTATGCCACCATGCATGGTTTTCTGAATTATTTCTAGCCATTTTCGCTGATCCTGAGTACCAAACTTGTCACCTATCTACTTCAACAAGCTAATTCCCTTAGTCCATTCTTACCCCACAATTCAATCTCTATTCTACAGCTACAGAGACTGTCTAAACAACACAAATCTGATCTCTTTACTTGCCACTTAAAACTTATTATGGTGGCCCGGTGTTTAGCTCAGTGGTGTAAGTGCCTCCTTGACAAATACAAAATCGTGAGTTCGATCCTTGGTACCAAAAATAAATAAATAAATAAATAAATAAATAAATAAATAAATAAATAAAACTTTATTGTGGTTTCCCCACTCCATGGCACGGGCTGATCCTGGGGCTCAGACTCCCCTTCACCTGCTTACTCTAACACTGTCACTTCCTTCAGGGAAGCCTACTCTAAACCCTGCAAGACAGATTATATTTTACAGATTATATTTTATTTTACAGATTATATTTTTATTATATTTTGTTCACTTTAAACTCTTCTCTCACTGATACACTGGCTGCCTGCCCTGCTACCTAATCAACTTCATCACAGCAGGTGCCATGGCCAAAGCATTCACTGCTACATCCAAAACAGCATCTGGAACATGTGCCTAATACGTTTGTTTGTTTGTTTGTTTGTTTGTTTGTTTTAATAAATGAACAAATCAATGAAGCAGTCAAAGAAATAGCTTCTAACAGAACTTTTTACTTGTTTTTGAGACAAGGGTCTTGCTATATAGTTCACAAATTTGCTGTCATCTTCCTACCCCTGTCTCCCAAGTGCTAGGATTACAGGCATGTGCCACCATGCCCAGCTCCTAACAGAACTTCCAACCATCAAATCCAAAGAGTTTTCCATCAGTCTTGATGAACAAACAAATGAAAAATGTTTCCCTGACATGGTGACACACACCTGTAATCCCTAATACATGGGAAGCCAAGGCAAAAGGATTCTAAATTTCAGGACAAGCTGGGTAAGTTAGCAACACTGTCTCAAAATAAAATGCATATGGGTTGGGGATGTAGTTCATTGGTAGAACACCTGCCTAGCACTTTTTTTTTTTCAACACCCAGTATTGAAAAAACAAAAACAAATAAATAAAAAAGATCAGAATAACTTAAGACTAGTCTGTGAGAGCTGACATTTAACTAGGAGTTCAAGAAGAGAAATGAACAAATTTGAGGAAGAAAACTATCAAAAAACCAGAATAGCACCTGAGTTTCAAGATCCAAAAGCCTCCCCAAGCACCCAGCATAATGAATTTCTTTAAAAAGACCCAACCATGGAACAGGAAATCATCATAACACTACCTGAAAAGAACTTAGCTCCTTTAATGAGATGCAGGAAGAGGATGGGGTCAGGGGCTTGGGTGAGTAGGAGGGTGGTACTGGTGCTATCATTAGAAACGAAAGAATAGAGTCAGGGATATAATTAGTGGCCCAGTGCCTGCCTAGCAAGTGTGAGGTCCTGAGTTTAAATCCTGTACCAGAAAATTAAAAAAAGAAAGAAATGAAAGAATAAACAATAGCATTAGACTTCTAATAGCAACAAGAAATGCCAGAATACAGTAAAGCAAATCCCTCAAAGAGCAACTTATTTTTTTAAGCTTAGAATCCAACAGCCAGACAAACTATCCACCAAGTATTAAAAGCTGAAAACAAAATTTTGCAGATATATAATGATAAAACTTTACTTCTCTTGCATCCATTCTTAAGAAGCAACTACAAATTGTGCTTAAAATGGAAGGGGGGAGTAAACCAAGAAAATTGTATAATCCCAAAGACATGGGACCAAATGGGAAAGTAACAAAAGGAAATCCCAGTGCAATGTTCAACAGACCAGGCCCACAGATCAACCAGTCCAAGCAAAAGCAGAAATACTAGCGGGGTGTGGTGGCACATGCCTGTAACCTCAGTTATTCAGGAAGCTGACGCAGGAGGATCAAAAGTTCTAAGCCAGCCTGGACAACTAACAAGAACCGTCTCAAAGAATAGGGCTTGGGATGCACAGCTGAGTGATAAAGTCCTTGGCACAGTACATGAAAGGCCCTGGATTCCATCTCCAGTACCGAGGGGGAAAAAAAAAACGTCAAGAATAGTGAGGTCTGCAGAAGGGAGATCAATAACAACAAAAAAATGTAATTATTACATTTGAGAGTTTAAGAAATAATAAGCAGTAAAGTATTTGGATGGCAAACAGAGCTAACAAAGAAAAAAATAAGACAGCAATGCCAGGAAAACGTTTATAAAAAAAACACGTTACTAGGTTTGACTGCCGTAAGTGTA
This sequence comes from Hydrochoerus hydrochaeris, assembly GCA_004027455.1. Classification (NCBI taxonomy): domain Eukaryota; kingdom Metazoa; phylum Chordata; class Mammalia; order Rodentia; family Hydrochaeridae; genus Hydrochoerus; species Hydrochoerus hydrochaeris. Next base: position 23,172 of record PVLA01010392.1, on the reverse strand, counting down.
ATCAGCACCTCATGATTTATCTAACCTATTCTCTCCTACCACCCCAACGATGGCAGGGAAGGGGCCAGTGAGGGGTATCACAGTAGGGCTAAATCTTCGTCTACCACAACAAAGGCAAGACAAGTCTAAAACTGATACACAAAATATAAGCATTTTTTTGTTGTTTTCTTTCTTTCTTTTTTTTTTTCTATTTTTGGTACTGGGGATTGAACTCATGACTTTGTGTTTGCCAAGCAGGCATTTACGCTGCTGAGCTAAACCCCCAGCCTATAAGCATATTATTTTTTTAAAATAACTGATAAATCCCAGGGGAAAAAAACAAAAGAAAACAGCTATCAGAGTTGAACGCTTTCACTTCTGGGGAGATCTCAGGTGAGAAAGACAGTAGAGAGCTGCTTTTGTTCTGTTTACTATAAACTTTTAATAGTATTTTAACTTATTTCACCTACATACATGTACTAATTTGATAAAGATAAACTGATACAGAAAAAAATATGCTTCCATCCATTGGGTAAAAGTTTAATATGATCCCAATTGTATTTTTAAAATATGTAGATTAAAAACATGTTTAAAAAAAGGTTATAAAAAATACATGAACATTTCCAGGGGTTATCTTACTGCATATAGTTTAGGAATAAATCTAGAAGCCAGTGAAGTAAAATTTTTAAATAGGGAAGTTAGTACTTAATGTTTCTATTAAAGGGGAGAAATACAAGACTCTAATCTGCATTTTTATTTAAATATGGTCCCCAAAATACTGTTATACTTTCAGTTGACAGTACAAAATACTACCTCACTATGCAGTAAATATGGTCTCTATATTTTCACGGAATCACACTAACTTTAGTTCAAGAAAAATAAATCAAAACAGATAATAATAGCTAACATTTATTGACTATCCACACTGCCAGGTACTATTGTAAACATTTCACATTATTAATTAATCCATTTAACCCTCATAACATCTTGAATTAAGTATTTATCTCTCTTTTACAAATGAGAAAAGACCCAGAAAACCGAACAAACTGCCCGCTGTCACAGATCATGATGTGTGGCTCCAGACTCCTCACTCTTTAAAAAGCCAGGCATGGTAGTATACTCCTGTAATCCCAGTACTCTGGAGGCTGAGGCAGGAGCATCACTGCACAATGTAGGTCAGTTTAGGCTATACAGTGAGCTCCGGCCCACCTAGAAGACTCCGTTACAAAACAAAACACCCAAAAAACCATCATTATGCCACATGCAAACCCTCTAGATTTTTAAAATCATAAAATTTTCATCTAGAAACACGGAATTCTTGGGGTAAGGATGTGGCTCAGTGGAGAGTAAGGTCCTGGATTTGACTGCAAGGGAGGGATGGGGAGTAAGGAACAGCAACACAACAGAGAAGCCTCCAATTCTCAAAACTCATGATTGTCTAATATTCTGTGGTGTGCACACATATACAGCTGCCTCTAGAAGCTACAAATCCTTATGATACCACTGGAGACTCCACCAACACTGGCCCCGAAGTGGCAAATCCTTCTGGGATGAATTCTCCATCTGTCTTAGGGCAATCTAAAAATCAGACACCTTTAGGAAGACTTACTACAACTATGCCCTCTTTAGTCCTAAAACAATTCTAGAAACTATTCTAGACAAGTTTAAAAACTATTCTAAGCTAGGCATGGTGGCATACACCTGTAACCTCAGCACTCAGACAGAAGGCTGGCTGAGAGTTCAAGGCCAGCCTGGGTTACAAAGTGAGTTCAGCTAGGTGTGGTAGCACATGGCTATAATCCCAGCATTCAAGTGGCTGAGGCAGGAGAAAGATTTGAGACCAGTCTGGGCTACAAAGTGAGCTCAAAGTCAGCCTGAATTACATAGTGAGATCCCTGTCTCAAAAAGACAAAACAGATATATAAAATAAAATAAAATCAAAACTATTCTAATAAGGCTGCTCTACCACTGGGGTGTAACCCAATGGTATTTACCTATACATGAGGCCCTAGGTTTGATCCCCAGCACCATATTCACACACAATACTACTGTGACAAAGCAAGCCTAATTAAAATAATTCTATTACAATTGAATTTGAAGTGATCTAGCAATTTCAGTCTAAGAGAAATGAAGACACATATTCAAACAAAAACCTATTCATGAATGCCCATAACAGAATTACTTATAGCAGCCAAAAAGTAGAAACAATTCAATGTCTAGGACCTGATGAGATAGACAAACAAAATGTGACATTCCCACATAAAATTAATTACTCAAATACAGAGTGGGGCCTGGTGGCTCAGGCCTATAATCTCAGTAGGAAGGTTGAGGCAGAAAGATCACTTCAGGGCCGGGGGTTTAGCTCAGCAGCGTAAGTGCCTGCTTGGCAAATGCGAGGTCGTGAGTTCAATACACAGTACCAAAAAAAAAAAAAAGAAAGATTACTCCAAATTCAACTACAACATGCATAAATATGAAAATAGAAGAAATGAAAGAAGCCACATATTATGATTCCATTTTTAAGAAATGTCCAGAAGAGGTGAAATGACAAAATGAAAGTAGATTAGTGTCTGCAGAGATGAAAGGAGGCAAGAAGAGGGGGCAAGTGTCATAAATATGGTGGGGGGGCATCATGTGCCAGGGCAGGGACTGAACCCAGGGTCTCTGCACTGAACTACATCCCCAGCCATTTTTAAATCTGTTTAAACTTTGAGACTGGGTCTAACTCACTATATTGTCCAGAATGGGCTTAAATTTTCCATCTTCCTGGCTCAGCCTTCTATAATGCTGGGATTATAGGCATGTGCCACTATGTCCAGAAGTATGGCATTCTTTATGGAAAGATAAAAATGCCCTGGAATCAGGTGGTGTTAACAACTGTAAAACCCTGAATATACTAAAACCAGCAAAATTACACACTTTAAAAGGACAAAAACTAAGAATAGAAATACATGTAGAGACTTATGTATGCGTAGCCATTTACACTCTCACTGTTTGACTATCTACTTTGTATGCTTTAATTTTGTAACTTGAACAACTATTTCTTTTTTTTTTTTTTTGTCTTTTTGAGACAGGGTCTCACTATGCAGTTCAGACTGGCCTTGAGCTCACTTTGTAGCCCAGGCTGGTCTAGAACTCGCAACAATCCTCCTGCCTCAGCCTCCCGAGTGCTGGGATTACAGGCGTGAGCCACCACATCCGGCTTGAACAACTATTTCTAAGAGGACAATATGTAATTTATCAATTAGTGATTTCTTATTGTTTATCTTTTTTCTGAAATACTGTATTATCTCTATCCTTTACATGCATTTTTTCTTTAAATAAATAAAAAATAAAATAAAAGGACAAAAACTTTAATATGTTAATATCCTCTCAATAAAGCTTTTACTTTGAAAATTCATTTGATTTATTTATATTTTTTGAGATGTGTTCTCACTATATAATTCAAGCTGGCCTGCTATTTTAAAAATTAATTTTGCTGGTGGTATAAGAATGCTTACCTAGCATGTACAACGTCCTGAGTTTGATTCCTAGCACCACAAGAAAAATCAATGTTTATAAATACTGCTTAAAAATCATTCAGCACTGGCTGGCAAGTGTGAGGTCGTGAGTTCGATCCCTGATCCAAAATAATAATAATAATAATAATAATAATTCAGCAGAATCTGGCTGGCAAACCAAGGCCCTGAATTCGATTCCCACTACTGAAAAAAAAAATCATTTCAGCAGTCAGACATGGTAAAGCATACTTGTAATCCCAGCACTTGGAAGGCTGAGGCAGGAGGATCTCAATGAGTTCAAGGCTGGCCTAAACTACATGGTGAAGCCCTGTCTCACCATGTTTAAAAAAAAAAAAAATCATTCAGCAATCAAAAAGTCTTTGTTTTGTTTTGGTACTGGGGATTGAACTCATGACCTCATGCTTGCCAGTCAAGCACTTATGCCACTAACCTACATTCCCAGCCCATTAGAAAGTATTTAAATAATACAACTTAATATCCAGAAAAAGAAAACAATTTATATACATAGTAGCACACAAGGCAGTTAAAACATAACTACACAGTAAATATACCCACTATGTAATGTACAGCACACATTAAAAAAATTGTATTTAGGGCTGGGGATTTAGCTCAGCCGAATAAGTGCCTGCCTTGCAAACGCGTGGTCGTGAGTTCGGTCCCCAGCACTGATACAAAAAAAAAAAAAAAAATTGTATTTAGCAATGTGTACTTTAATTCTTCCTATGATTTTTCTTTCAGTCGTAAATGTCCATTTTGCATTTATGAGTTTACTGACTTTTTTAAGTTAAAAAATATTCTGCCTCCTATGGTTTATCAATGTGTTTGTTTCACTTTGTTTTGTGAGAAAGGGCTCACTATGTTGTTCAGGTTGGCCTTGAACTCACTGTGTATCCCATCCTAGAATTCTCAATGATCCTCCTGCTACAGTCTCATGAGTGCTGGGTTACAGTTGTGCTCCACAAGACAGCTCACACTCCCACCACCAGAAAAGTATGTGACGCTTTCCACCCACTGGCACTTTTGGTGGCTGAAGGCTCAGAGAACTCACAGTTCCCTCCCAGATCCATCTCTTTGCCAGGTATGCAAAACCCATCCAGATCTGTTACCCACTGCACCCTCATCCAGTCCTCTCTGAAGAGCAGAAGCCAAGTTGAGGGTCCTAGTATACATTAACATCATATCCTACTGCCCCTCAGAGCTCTGCAGGTTGACCTTCAGGGCCGTGGTTTAAACAGGTAGGAAACAGATCTGAGAAAGACACAGTATTTCACACCAGCTCCTAGGTCCTGCTCCATTTTAGGGGAAAGGCCAGACCAGTGGCTTAAATCAAAGTGATGAACTCCAGTGGCTGTGCTTCATGCTTGCATACGTGGTTGATGGAAATACAGCACATCTCTTGGGTATTCCAAGACTGCAAAATGCCTAAGATCACTGATTTGACTCCACCTTGCTCAAAAATTAAGGTAGGAAAGTATAATCACTACACCCTGTTTCACTAGGAAATGCCCAACGAAGCATACTGAGAAGCTTTACGGTTTATTTCTTATTTACAAACTCAGGCTCTTGCTAAAATGTCACTTGCAACTGCCCACAATTTACTCTCAGCGCCTGAATTTGGGTGCCAGTTCCCTTTTTCCTTTTGTCATTCTTATAACCCAATCCACAGGCCTACTTGGGAAGCAAGGACAGTGCCAAACAGGCTAAAATCTTGCCTTCTTTTAAATATCCACTACACTGTGCCTTCATTTATCTATCAGGAACTTCACGGAAACTGAAAAGATATTTGGTTGACAATGGTGGGAACAAATACTGCCAAACCAGTAACAAATCCTGTTTCAGATCAATCTATAGTTCATTCTGGCATCTGTGCTACTGATTTCCAGTTATAACTCTCCAAAGACATAAATCACTGTCTCCCAGGATAACAGGGGTTTTTGCTGTGTGAAATCATCAGAGGTTCAAATTCAAAATTTCAACATCCCAAGTGAGTGTTCTGCTCAGAAGTCTCATACAAATTAAAACACATCATCCTGCTGGATGTGGTGGCTCACACCTGTAATCACAGCACTTGGGCGGTAGAGGCAGGAGGATCATTGAGAGTTTGGGACTAGCCTGGGCTACAAAGTGAGCTCAAGGCCAGCCTGAACTGCACAGACTCTGTCTCCAAAAGTCAATAAATAAATAAATTAAATAAATACATAAAATGCATCAACCATTCTGGCCTGATAATCCCAGCTATTAGGGAGGTTGAGGCAAGTTTGAGGACAGTTTGGGCAACTTATTAAGACCATGCCTCAGAATAAAATAAAAAAAGTCTAGAATGCAGCTAAACTCTTAAATCACCCTAATTGCTGAGTGTGGCAGTTCATGCCTGTAATCCCAGCACTTTGGAGGCTGAGGCAGGAGGATCACTAGATTCTAGGCCAGCCTGAGCTACATAGCAAATTCAAGGCCAGGCTGGTACATAAAAAGACCATTTCTCAAAACAAATCCAAATAGTAAGTAAAACACCAGAACGCATGCCAAGTGTAGCACAAAATAATAATAAAATTCAAATAAATAAATAAAATTCTATTTGAAGTATAACTTTTTAAAAGTTAAATGTATTTCAAGAGTCATCAAATTTTATCAATGTAGGCCTATAATCCCAATGCTCGGGAAGCTGAGGCAGGAGGACTGCTATGAGTTTGAGGCCACTGGGTTACACAAGCAAGTTCAAAGCCAGCCTGAACTACATAGCAAGACCCTGTCTCAAAAAAAAAAAAAAAAAAAAACTATAAAGGGGAAACAATCTCCCATAAATCAATAGTTTGAAATCTATGACTTTAACAGTTCAACCAACGTCTTTTCATCAACAGTTATGCTACCTATGAAATACTAAATAGGATGTGAGGTTTTTTTTCTTTGTTTTTGTGTTCCTGAGAATGAGAATCCTCAGGCTTTGAAAAAAATTTTTTATTTTAAATTTTGAGACAGGGTCTTGGTAAATCACTAAATTATCTGGGCTGGGCTCAAACTTTTGATTCTTCTGCCTCAATCTTTTTTTTTTTTCTTTTTTCTCAGTCTCTTCAAGTGCTAAAATTACAGGAATGTGCCACCAATCCTGGCTGACTTACTTTGTATACTAGGAATTTAACACAGTAGAACTTAATTTCAACCAACATTCCAACTTACAGAAACTAATCAAATTACTGTATTATTACCAATAAAATATATTCCTCTTGTAACCCTAGCAGTACGAAAGGATTCCTATTCACCAATTATATTTCTATATTATTCTTGGATTATCTAAATCATACACACATTTAACTGACAGTGTTCCTACCAGGAGGTGCCGACAATAAATAAAACTAGTGAAGGCCTGAGGCAGGAAGATCGCCTCAAATTTGAGGCCAGACTTGAGTTCAAGGCCATCCTGAGCTACAAAGTGAAATCTTTTCTCAACATCCGACATACACACACACACACACACAAATAAAAATAAAAAATCCCAAAAACTAATGAAATCAGCACTGAGCCTACACAACTCATCTGTTACTATTACGTGATCTACTGTTAACCTAAGTGAGAGGACGTATTTTAAAAGTATAGAACACAAAATGTAGCGTCCATTTTACCATAATCTTTTTTTTTTTTTTTTTGGTCTTTTTGAGACAAGATCTCTCTATGCAGTTTAGGCTGGCCTTGGGCTCACTTTGTAGCCCAGGCTGGTCTGGAACTTGTAACGATCCTTCTTCTACCTCAGCCTCCTGAGTGCTAGTATTACAGGAGTACACTTTCCATAATCTTAAGAAATAATGTGTTCAAAGGCAAAGCATCCAAGGTAACTCCACAGCCTACACAGAAAGGAAATGCCTGGCAGCAACATAAAAGAGCAACTCAGTGAACTCTGTTATTAGAAATGTTGACTGGTCAAATAAATGGCCTATCAAAATCTAATTAGATAACTTTTAGTTTCCTATATTCAAAATATTTAGGTTACAGCACCCATTGTAAAGTGATTAAGTAAAGGTGTTAGGAGCTACAAGACGCATCAGATCAATATCCATCCCTAAGGAGCTAGTTATTTCACACAGCTAGCAGACAGGTAAACACGAAATAGGCTCTGAGTGTCATTAGAAAAAACAAAATAGCTAAGTATGGTGCCATTTGTTTATAATCCCAGCACTAGGAAGGCTGAAGCAGGAGGAACTTTGAGCCTTCCTGGACAATTTAGCAACGTACTGACACTATCTCAAAATAAAAATTTAAAATGATGGGGCCAGGATGTAGCTCAGTGGCACAGTGCTTGCCTGGCAAGCGCAAGGTCCTGAGTTTGAGTGCTGGCACCAAACAATAAAAAAACGAAAATGAGCCAAGGATGTAAATCAGTGAGAAGGTCCTTGGTTCAATGCCCATTTCCCCCTTCCCAAAAGCCACATAAGTATCACAATATACAAGATTTTTTAGTTTGTTTTTTAAAAAAAAGCCAACTCACAAATTCTAATTTAAAACAGCATATGAACAGCCATCAGTCTTAGATATTATTTGCTAGGCTTTCAAGTAGGAATTAAAGTTGGCTAAACTGCCCTAAATGCCTTGGTTTTAACTTGAAAAACTTCTTCCACTAGCATTTGTAATTCAGTCTCCCAAGTTTCAATCCCAAACTCACAGTAAGATAGGCCATCATGTGATTTCTTAAGGTAAAACCTATTACTATGAAAGATGTACTAGCTGGGTGTGGTGGCGAACATCTGTAATCCCAGCACTTGGACGGCTGAGGCAGAATTATAGCAGCCTGGGTTTACAAAGTGAGCTCAAGGCCAGCCTGAACTGCTTCATGAGACCCTGTCTCAAAAAGGCAAAAATAAATAAATAAATAAAAATAAAAGATACACTAAGCAAAATTGGCAAGAAATGAAAACTCGTGCGCAGTCCTTTCCACACACAAAACAAAAACACTTCACACTTGATTCAGTCCCTTCACACTCCCCTGCCAGCTTCTCACCCTCCCCTACAACCAAGATAGGTGACTGTCACACAAAACAAATGACTTTATTTCATCTTATGTTTGGTCAATCCAGTCTGGCTTAATACACATCCTTTTCCCAATAAGAATTTTAGCATTTACTGAAAATGGAAACATTCCTGTTTAACCACATCTACTACCCTGATCTGCCTGAAAATGATATGCCACATATCGTTTTCTTAAGATCCTCATCTTTCTTCACAAACTTTATTTAATAAATGCTCTTAAAAGCAAATTTTAATTTAAGTCAGGTTAATAAAAATATAAAGGAAAACCTTGACAGGTTGTTGCTACAAGTTATTTCTTCTCACAACTTAGTAGACTGCAACTATGTATTTAATATAAAGCAGTAATTGTGTGTGGTTTTTGTTGTTGTTGTTTTCGGTTTTTTAAACAAAATGCATCTTAACACCAAACTGGAGAAACTGTGAGAAAATGGGAAATAAGTTATCATGGAGAAAGTCACTACCGATCCAAAGAGACCTTTTTCCTCAGAAATACAATGAAAAGATCATTCTGCAACAAAACTGATGTTTTCTGCTGTGTGACTTCAAAAATTCATCTGATCAACTACACATCTCCCGCAACAGGTGCCACAAAACTGCATTTCCCAAGCACAGCAATGCGATCAAATTGTTAGGATGCACATCTCCGAAGTTTTACACTTTTATTTTTGGGTTTAATCAAAATGATTTTGAACTGGAGAGATTATGCAGTTTAGTTTGGTTTAATTTAGTTTTCTGCTTTGCTTTTAAATCAGTCACTGACTAGCAACTGTTGCAAGCGTCCATCAGCTCTTTAAGAATACAAACAAACGCAGGACCAGAGAAGGCCCCCCTACTAACCCAAATAATCGTTTCCTTAACAGTTTCTAAATCACACAGCTAGAGGTGGACGGGAAAGCGTGTTTTGTGTGTGCCTGTTCAGGTGTCTAAATCCTTAATTCCCTTTTAAGGAGCAGACAGTTATAAAAATCTGTAAGAGACCACATTAGAAATGCAAAGAGCTGTGCAAAACAAGAGGCTTCTTTCATTCCAAAAACTCCATAGCAAAACAAGGGGAGAAAAACGAACGCAACGGAATGGCGTGTGCCAAAGTTTCGACCATGCCCGGCGGAGACACTGCGCTGGCACAAATTTTAAAGAGGAAAGAGAGGACTGGAGGGAAGACTAACAGCGAGAGTGTGGCCTGCAAACTGCAACAATGCAATCTCCATTTTGAACAATGCGCCTCTTTCCTCTTGTAAATCTAGTTTTTTGCCACTTGCTGTACCATCGCGTTTCCCCTCCGTTTGGGGGGCAGGCGGGGGTGGGGGGGGAGGTGGGAGCGCGATGCACAGCACACGGGAGGGAGCGAGCTGGGGAGGGGAAGGAGGTGGGGAAGGAGTCTGCAGCGACCGGGCTGGGTGGGTACCTGGAGTGCTGCTGTAGGTGCTATGGCTCCTGAAGCTGCTTTCCGTGCAATAACTGGCGTCGTCGTCATCATCTTCCATCTCCTCCGGATAGTCGGAGTCATCGTCATCCTCCTCTATCTCATCTTCCTCGTCGTCCTCCGAATCCTGGGTCTCCTCAGCGTCGCCGTCCTCCTCCTCCTCCTCTTCGGAGACCATGTCCTCCTCTTCCTCCTCCTCCTCGCTCTCGTGGTCATCGTACACCACTTTGTTGACGGCGCGGCGGGCCGGGGTGGTCCGGGCCAGGTGGCCGCCGCCGCCCCCGCCTCCCGTCCTGCCGCCCCCGCCTCCTCGCCCCCCCCGGCCCGGGGCGCTGGTGCTGGGGGGGGCCGGCGGCGGCGGCGGCGGCGGCGGCGGCGGTTTCCTCCGGCTGCTGCTGCCCCCCCTGGGCGAGCTCAGCCGCGTCTTGGGCGCCACCTCAGCCTGGGCGGCGGCCCACCTGCCCCGGCTGCTGCCGCGGTGTCGCGAGCGCAGCCCCCCGATGGGTCCGGACGCTGGGGGCGGCGGCGGCGGCGGCGGCGGCGGGGCCGGGGCGCAGCGCTCCGCAGCGGGAGCCGCGGGCTGCTTGGGCGGCCTGCCCCGCCGGCCCCTCATGTCGGAGCTAAGGTGTGGGGAGAAGGGAAGGCGGAGGGGGAGGGGCGGGCGCAGGGGCGGTGGGGGGCGCCGGGGCCGGGGGGGAGGCCGGCGGGGCCGGGCGGGAGGGGCCCGGCCGGCGGAAGCGGGTGGAGGGAGAAGGCTCAGTCCGAATTGCTGGGGCCCCACTCCGGATCGCCTTCAGCCGCCATCTTGTTTCTTCCCTCTCGCTCGGTGACTGGGGGACCGACAGCGGCCGCAGGCCCGGAGCACGGTCACGTGAGCTGCGCCGCCGACGAGCCTGGGAAGGAGCGAGGCCGCGCGGCGGCCGCTAGGGGGAGCGCGGGAGCGCCGAGTTGGGGCGGGGAACAGGGAGTCCCGGGGGTGCTGAGGTCCCGGGGGTGCCGGGGCTTGGCGCGGCTTTGTCGGACGGTGGTCGCGGGCGACTGAGCCCGCCAGGAGCCTCGGGGCGCGAAAGCCTCCGCCGGGCCCCAGCTGGAAGCCCACTCTCGGGGCCTCCTCCCAGAGTCTCCCCGAGCCCGAATAGGACTGGAAGGCAGGGGAGTCCCCAAGATATCACCCTCTGCTCCTTCGGGGAAATTGAGTCCGAAGGAGCTGGTATGGGTGTGGCGGAGAGCGGGGACCTGAGCGATGGGGGCGCTGAGCAGTGCCAGCGACGAGGATCTCGGCCGGGGCCGGGCGAGGGCGCCGAGCCTCCAGAAATGGAAAACTCGGAAAGCTTGGTTCTAGGGAATCAAGAAATTGATCCCAATGACAAGTGCTCGGGGACTGCCAGGAACACAGGCTGGGCCTCCGTGCCGGGAATGAGGGTCACTCCTATGCTTTTCGGTAAGCGTCGGGTAAACTCCAGGACGCAGCTGCGCCCACCCGCCCACCAGCAGCTTTCCCACTGTCCCGGCTAGGAAGCCAGCGCCGGGCAAGAACTTGCCTCCCCCTCAGCGGAAGAAAAAGTGCCCTGCACAGGCCTCCGTGCGTCACGGAAAATAACTTTTTCACTACCCGACTAGTCACCAGGTTTTACTTTGGCCCGGGGACTAATATCGATAATGAAATTCTAGGTCCACACACCTAAACTCAGAGTGGCCAGAGTGAGCTCTATAGATAACAGGAAATGTATAAACATTAATACTCATTGAAGTATGGTACTACCAAAATAAAGAAAAATATTTAAACCGGGTGTGGTGGTTCATGCCTGTAATCCCAGCACTTTGGAGGCTGAGGCAGGAGGATCCTTGCAAATTCGAGACCAGCCCAGGCTACAAAGTGAGTTCAAGGCCAGCCTGAACTGCATTGAGAGACCCTGTCTCAAAAAGACCAAAAAAAAAAAAATATATATATATATATATTAGTAGAGTTTTTGTCCAACAAATGGCTTTTTATACCCTAATTAGAATGTATATGTGAAATCAAAATTAAAATGGCTGAGCCGGGCATGGTGATGCATGCCTGTAATCCCAGCACTCGTGAGGCTGAGGCACGAAGATCTCTGCAAGTTTGAGGCCAGCCTAAACTGCAGAATAAGACCCTGTCTCAAAGAAAAAAAATCGCTGAAGATGGGCCTTAGCTATATATAGTATGCAAGCTGCCTAGCATGCTTGAGGTCCTGGGTTTGACCCCAGCATCATGGAAAAAAAGGGATTTTGATGGATTTGGTGGCACCTGTCTATAATCCCAGTATTAGAGGTGGAGGGTGGGATGGGGAGTGAGTGGGGGTGGGGATATACCAAGGCCGGAGAGTCCCTATGGGACCTTGTCTCAAAAAACAAAATGAGGGAGGAGGAATCCCACTCTGGGCATAGTGGTGTAACCCTATAATCTCTGCACTGGGGAGGCTGAAGCAGGAGGATCACTGCCAGTTGAAACCAAGGCTGGGCTACAATAGTGAGTTAGAGGCCAGCTTGAACTACTTGAAGATAGCTTGTCTCAAAAAATTAAATACTAATTGCCTGGGAGAAGGGAGAGGAAGGAGGTCAATGTATGTTACTGTGAAGTCTAAACCCACTGGAGAACCCTCTGCTCTGTGGGGCGACTCAGCTTTAGCAACCTGCGGATTTCTTTGAAAATCAGTCAGAGCGGCACATACAGATGGCTGGGTCTGCATCCAGGTAGAGCTGCCAAGCATCCAGCACCATCAATAGAAGCCATGTTACCCACAGGCCTCGAATTCTTCCCATCCGCGGCTGTGGCCATTCTTCTCAAGACTTGCCTCTGTCACAGGAGGTGGAGATCTCATTGGTTTTGCCACCATTTGCCAATGTTCTGTGACCTTGGATAGGTCATTCAGGAGTGATTGAGCACCAGGGTCCTCCTGAATCAGTTAAGGGGGCTGGGTTAGATTCTTTCATGTTATAGCACTCAATGAAAATTAGAGGAAACCATGGAATGTGTTCAAAGAATTCTTTAAAGGATATCTTTATAATGAAAATAAAATCTATGGCATTGGAGCAGATACTACATATAGAATCCAAGACATTTCCCAAAAAGCACTCTTGTTTTAAATCTTAAAATTAGGTCAGGCACAACGGCACGTGCCTGTAATCCCAGCACGCAGGAAGCTGAGGTGAAAGGAACACTACCTTAGTGAACACAAGTTCAAGGCAGCCAGGGATACATCATCAGTTCAAGGCCAGCCTGAATTACAGAGCAAGACCTTATCTCAAAAAAAAAAAAAAGTTTGAACTCAAATTCACATTTTTTTTTTTTTTGGTTACATGATTTAGGGTTACCTTGAATGCTGCCTCCCCTCCTTGCCCGTGTGGTCTCCAGGTCACCTCTTCCGTTGGTAGAGCTTGTTTGCCAGCACCGGGAAGATGCCTGGGGGTAGTGGCACAGCACGCGGCTGGGTGAGGCTCATGAGAGGTTTGTAGCCGTCTTCCTCATACCGCAGGAACACGCCCGGCAGGCCCAGCTCCTCACACGGCGCTTCACCCCTTCGCCTCTCCATGGCCTCCTACCCAGAATTCTGCAAGATCTGGTGCTGCTCCTGAGTGGCCTGCTGCAGGCACTGAACCACCAGCCAGCTGCATTGGTTGTACCGAACGTCAGTACCAACATTTCCCGTCACTGGGGTTCCCAGAGAGGTGGAGGAAATCACCCTGGATCTGTAGGAACTCACCCATCTCCATCAGGAACCGCCTGGTGCTGCTGTGCGCCTTGTCCCTGTCATTGCCGGCCATGTACAGGGCAGCAGCAAAAGGCAAGTGGAAGGAGTGGAAAGCTATCTTGCACTTGACCATAAGAGAAGTACTGGAGGAAATTCTGCATTTCTTGAGCATAAACATCAGATTTCTACTCTCCATTCATCCTGAGAGAGGAGCAAAGTGCTCTGTTCTGCATGCTGTTCCTGCTTGGTTCATGTACCTAATTTGTTATTCTCAATTCTATGATTGAAATAGTTCATGCAGGTTCTGCTCTGCACTTCTTAACAATGATCTCTCTATGCCACAGCAGGTGGAAACACTGAAACAACACCCAGGATTTAGAGGCATATTTGTTTTACATTGATGGGCACTGACCAGGATCATTCCAGAATATCAGGCCCTGATCTCTGGTGGTCTTGGGCTTAGATTAAGTAAAGTAATCAAGCAGGAAGTACAGAGGCACAATGGCTTATCAAGTGGGGATTGGCTTATACAGTATACATCACAGTAACCAATTGTGTCTAAGAGACAGAAGCAACCAAAACTGGAACAGGAATTATTATCAGGGCAGCTGAGAAACTGAAGTATACTGCCTGGAAGGTGGGAAGATCATTTTCTTTTACATTTCCCCCTAAGATTTTAGGAAGAGACAATAATTTAGGCCTATCTGGTCTGTAACGTTACTCTGGCAAGTTAGTGAGGGATTAGTCTGATCTAGGAGGGTGCCCAGTGTGCCTTGGATGCTCATCAGATCTTGGGCAAGCGTTCAATTGATCGTTTTGTTCTTTGGGGGAAACGGTCCATCAAGTTTAAGGCAAAAACCACAGCTAGCAGGGGATGGGGAAGCAAGAACTGGGGTAAGCAGCCGGAAAAGACACAAAAATCTAGGGGAGTAATCTTGTGAACTGTGTCCTCAGGCTTCAGCCGTGTGTGGACTGGTCAATGTCCAAAGTGACCAGCACAAGACTGAATACATCCTCTTTTTTTTTTTTTTGAGACAAGGTATCGCTGTGCATTTCAGGCTGGCCTTGAGCTCACTTTGTAGCCCAGGTCTCAAACTCGCAATGATCCTCCTGCCTCAGCCTTCCAAGTGCTGGGATTACAGGCGTGAGCCACCTCGCCCAGTTTACATCCTCTCTTTAAACTGGTTAGGTAAATTTTTCAGCAGATCTAAGGCTGGATTTCTGAAACCTGTAGAGGTAGTTAGTATGTACCTGAGTTACATGTGTGTGAGTTACAAGCTATTTTTTAGCTTTTCTAGAGCTTTGTGGCCTATATGTTATATATAGCTTTTATTTAATCTAGTTTTTTAATTCCTCTGCTACAAATGCAGGCCCATTGTCACTGCTGATGACCAAAGGTAGATTATATCTAAGGATGGTTTTTTTTTACAGCAGAACTGTACAAACTTTTATTGTCTTCTCAGTATGGGTAAGGAATGGGAGGTCAGGGCTGGTGACATAGACACTGAAGCCTGAGCTGGCCACAGCGGTACAAGTACCAGTGCAGTGGCTTGAGCTTGTATTTTTGCATAAGAGCCCTTAATACTGGGTGAGGTCCAGCACAGTGTGTGACACCTGGGCAGTTAAAGTCTTGGCAAAAATGGACTTACCAGCTTTCTTAATCAGAAAGACAAAAAGTATATATATCAGAAAGACAGTGGCTCGTGGAATGTGGAGGCGAATGGAGAGGCAGCCCTTAGCTACCAGAGCCAAGTACTTGTACAGATAGGCCACTGGGTCCTCCCAGGGCTTGACAGTCTGAGTAAGCATCATTGTTTTAGTGAACTCAAGGCTCTAGGTTTTATAGAAGCCTGTAGCTCACTGGGGAAATAGCTCAGTGGCACAATGCCGGCCTGGCAAGGGTGAGGTCCTGAGTTTGATTCCCAGTACCAAAAATAAATAAATAAATAAAAGCCAGCAGCTCCAAGAAATTTGTGGAATTTTTTTTTTCTTATAACCAGTTTTTGCCAGATATTAGAGCAGAGCTTTTGTGCCTTTCCAGCAGACAGCTTGAGTGTCATTAATTAGAAGTTCCTTTTCAAAGAGGAACAAGTTTTTGAACCTCTGGGAGGTTAAGTCCAGGTCAGTTAACTTTTGAGTCCAGAGCTGGGGTCTTACCATTTAAAGGTGAAGAGGATGCATGCCAGGATACAACTGAAGGCAGAAGGAGGTATTCTTTCCAGGCAGGTAGACCAGGAGGCTGTGAGTGGCAGAAGACTGAGGCAATGTATAAGGAGATCATTGGTAGCTTGGAGATCTTGAACTGGCTCTACAGGCAGTAGAGATATATTTTAGCAGTTTGATAGTCTATACTGTTTGCTCCAGGGACCATGACAGCTAGAAAAGACAGAGAAACCTTGGAGAAAAGGTGCTGATGACTGGCCAAATCTGTCCTTAAAGCCTCTTTGAAAATAATGGAAGGGTTCTTAACCCTTTGTGGCAGTTGGTCTTACTCAAGGTTATTCCCACCCCCACTCCCACCCCAGTACCAGGGATCGAACTCAAACAGTCTATCAGGCTGATGTGTGTGGCAACAGGGATGGGGGTGGGGGCATGGCTGATATCCAGGCCCAGAGGCAAGGCTATAGGAGTCCTCAGAACTTCAGGATTGTAGTTATCTGTCCTAGGCTGATGGAGGGGTCATTTTTCTCTTGGGGAACAATCAAAGTTGAATGTCCAGAGTTTTTGTTTTGTTTTGTGTTTTTGAATGTCCAGTGTTAAAGGAGAGGGAGGCTGACAGGCTTGGTGTGAAGATGTCCTTCCAGGCTATAAGTTTGTGCCTGGCAGAAGGGGTGATAGGCAAGAGTCCCGGGCTGGGGGCTTAGTTCAGTGGCGTAAGTGTCTGCTTGGCAAATGCAAGGTTGTGAGTTCGATCCCCGGCACCAAAAAAAAAAAGGCAAGAGTCCCAGACACCCCAGTGATGGTAACTTGAGGGACTTTTTTTTTTTTTTTTTTTTTTGAGACAGGGTCTTGCTATGCAGTTCAGGCTAGATTTGAGCTCATTTTGTAGCCCAGACTGGTCTTAAACTCACAAGAATCCTGCCTCAGTTTCCTGAGTGCTGGGATTATAGGCATGTGCCACCACATCCAGCTAAACAGTTGATTAGTACCTCTCCCTCCCTCTCTCTCTGTCTTTTTTTTGAACTGGGGATCTAACTTTATGCTATATTCCTGGCCAGAGGGAACTTTCAAAGGCAGAGGGCTCTGTTCCATTGTCTGCCAGGAAGGTCACAAGTTTGCCCCCAAGTTTTTCAATGACCACAGGCTCTTAGGGTCCCAATTTGATAGAGCTCAGTCTGTCCTATCTGTTCGGGCCTTACAGGACACAAATCTTGTTAGGACTGACAGTCCAATTTGTCCTCAATCAAAACGTGGAACTCAGAAGGAATTGCTGACAATCATCCTGGGTGGGCATTAGATGACGCCATCTGACTAAAATAGGCATACCTGTGAAGCAGAAGGTTCGGGCAGGGCCTCAGTGGCCAGAAGGAGGCAGTGGCTAGGTGGAACCAGTTCAATTGGGAGTGGGGAGTCGGGATAGTGGGGAGTGAAGCTACAGGTGTTTGCGTGATGCAACAGCAAGCAGAAACACCAAAATGATACCCAGGAATTAGAGGCAGATTTATTTTATGTCGACAGGTACTGATCGGGATCGTTCTCAGAGTATCAGGCTCTGATCTCCGGTGGTTTAGGGCTTATTTGACGAAAGCAAGCAGAAAGTACAGAGGCAGAATGGCTTGTCAATTGGGGATTGGTTTATACAGAGTACATTAGAGTGACCAGCTATGCATCACAGTGACCAGCTGTTTCTAAGAGAAGCAACCAGAACTGGAACAGGAACTATTACCTGGGCAACTAAGAATCTGAAATAGACTGGCTGGGAAGCCATATTCTGTTACATCTAAATGCCAAGAAACTACTTGGAATAGTAAGTGATAAGAATAATACTCTGAAGCATCCTTTTTTTTTAGGAGGGGTTGGTTTTTTTTGAGAGAAGGTCTTGCTATGTAGCCCAGGCTGGCCTTGAACACATGGAGCCCTCCTGCTTCATCCTCCCAAGTGTTGGAATTACAGGTGTTCACCACGGTACCTGGCTTAAACCATCTTTTGTAACCATTCAAATATTTACAGCAAAAATTAAAAAGTAAATTTAAATTAGTTTAAATTTAATTTAATTAAAAATTAAATTATATTTAATCCTCTATTTTCACTGACAAAACAAAATTTCTCAGATTTTTAGATCCAATCAAGCTCTCATAGCTAGTATTTCAAAACAATAATGAAATTCTCATTTATAGACATGTATTTTCAGAATTGTCATCTCCCAACTTGCATATCATCAATGCTGCATCAGCATCACCAGACAAAACTATCCAATATAAAAGCGTTGAAAGAAAAGATAGTTGGGCTGCGGATTTAGCTCAGTGGCTTAAGTGCCTACCTGGCAAGTGCAAGGTTGTTAAGTTCAACCCCCGGTATCAAAAAAAGAAAAAGAAAAGATAGTTGCAGGGCTGGAGATTTAGCTTAGCAGCATAAGCACCTGCCTGGCAAGCACAAGGTCGTGAGTTCAATCCCCAGTACCCACCCCCCAAAAAAGAAAAGAAAAGATAGTTTCTGGGGTGCCTATACTAGAACTCCCAGCACACACTCACTCACAAAAGCACGATTACATCTTTGCACACATCAGATTGCTCCTCGTGCCCCTGGGTGCTAGGGTTCTGAAATCCTGCAACATCTCCAGCGTCCTCCCTCATCTGTGCAGGCAGTGACATGCTGTGCATCTGGCTGGCAACAGTGGGCTCACCATCACTGTCAACATCACCCCTACTCTGTAACCCTCACCATCACCCCTACTCTGTAGCCCACTAGAGGATAATGTTGTAGTGAAGGGACTGACCCAGAGACTGGCCACTCTGAGGGCACAGAGGCTGGACATGCCCTCTATCTACTGCTTCTCCTCAGCTAAGTACTGGTGAGCCCTATGGACCTCTGTTTAGCGTTTCAATTCAGGGGACTTTTATGTCTCCTATCAAGGAAATGAAAACACTCATCAAAAGCTTAAAACAAGTATTTGGAGCACACAGGTTTAGACAAGAGATGCCGGTCTGGGAACACACTGAGCAGGACCAGTCTCAGGAGTGAGTGGTCATTGTTAGGTTTTTTGGCACGGTAGAGAAACAAAGGCAGGAAAGGAAAAAGGCCTTTATTACAGGCACAGGAGGACTGCAAAAGAGTGCGAGATCCTTCTGAGACATACAAGCCATCGGGCTTTTATTAGGTTTGAGGGGGTGGAGTTTGAAGGGGTGGGCAGGATGACGTGTTGGCAGCTGATTGGGGAGATGCTGGTGGGTGTAAGAAGTTCAATTTAGGCTTGGAAGACATAGAAATCAGTATTGGTGGGACACTGTGATTTTAGGGTCCAGTGCCATGTTGGGCAGCTGCTGTGCTAGGCCTGACAGAGTTTCATATGGGTGGAACCCATTAGTCATGAGAGTGGATGAAACAGTCCACAAGACCTGTAAATAGGACAGAAGCTGACAGACAATGACTCAGAAGTAGAGGGCTTTTCAAAAGAAACTGAAGAGAGCCAGGTGTGGTAGTGTATGCCTAAGATCCTATCACTGGGGAGGCAGAGGCAGGAGGACTGCCACAAGTTCAAGGCCAGCCTGGGATACATAGTGAGACCCTGTCTCAAACAACTCCCCCCCACCGAAAAAAAAAAAAAATGTAACGGAGTGACCAAAGGCATAGGAGGGAAACTAGAATCTGAGGGGGGTTTGGTACTAGGAACTGAACTCAAGGCCTTGTGCTTGCCAGGCAGGCACTGCACTGTTGAGCTACATCCCTGGCCCTGAGGACTGGAGGTTTGTCAGCACTGGAGCATGGTTTCCACAATCTGCCCTCGGTTTTCAGCTTGGCTGTGCCTTTCTCCACCACTAGTATTGCTACCAGTTCATCACTGTCTCAGCAAACAACTGCTCTTACTTTTCTTTCAGTGCCTAAGATGCAGGTGATGCTCCAGATTCTGCATGAGGTACTGTTTCTCTCTGCACTGTCTTCTCTACCTGGCTACCATTTGTCTACCTGGCCACCATTTTCATCTCAAAAATGAAGCTAATGCCTAGGTTATAGCCAGGCTCAGTCTTTCTAGAGCTTCAGTCTGTGTTTGAAATCATCTTTGGGGCATTTCTACCTCATTCTCTCAAATCCAGCCAATCTCAACAGAAGTCGTGCAGGGCCACAACCACAGGTGTTAGCAGTGACGGTGGCTTTGAGAAGATCTCATCCAGCTGTTCCCAACGCTCGTTTAGGGATGAAAATAGCTTGGCTCCCATTGAGAAAATCAACCCATTTGGACAGCTAGAAGCTAGACATTCTCAGCTTTGGGTGTGGCCTGTGAAGTGGGATGGACTAACTACCTCATCTCCATCTGCCAAGACTTGTTTGAGCACTGAAAGTCCTGCATCCCAGAAAACCTCGGTCTCTAACAAACCAGGAGCTGGTCACCTGGGAGGCTGAAGAAGACCACAAACTCAGCTTGGGCAGTTTAGCAGCTGAGGGAGCTCTTTTATGAAAAACAAGATAGAAACAGGGCAACAGGTGAGTATGTAGCTCAGAGAGACGGTTTGGGGTTCAATTCCCAATATAACAACAACAAAAAGAAAGAAAAAGAAAAGAAAAGAAAAATAAGGAGGGGGCTGCACATTTGTTTGTTTATTTGGTTGGTTTTTTGAGATAGGGTCTCATCATGTAGTCCAGGCTTGCCTTGGACTCACGTGATCTTCCTGCCTCAGCCTCCCAATTGCTGGGATTACAGCCCTGCACTACCATGCCTGGCAGTGCTGTACTTATGAAGCGCAGACATTTTATGACTACTTGAGGCCATCCAGGGCCTTAGCAGCACTGTTAGAGCAGGTGGGGGCAATGAAGCGGTGAGCTTTGGGTAGAAAAGTGCTGTTACCTTATTTAAACCCAAGGGCAGCCAGTCTCACACTAGATATACAGTTTTATTTGTTTGTCTGTCTGCTTTTTTTGAGACAGGGTCTTGCTATGTATTTCAGGCTCTCCTCAAACTCACTATGTAGCCCTGGCTGGCCCTTCACCTCAGCCTCCCGAGTGCTGGGATCACGGCATGTGCTGCCACATCCAGCAAGATACACAACTTTATCGGGTGCTTTTTGTTTCCACTTGTTTTCCTTTTTCTTTTTAAATCGAGTGCTTCTTGTTTTTCTTTTTCTTTTTTTGTGGTGCTGAAAATTGAACCCAGGGCCTCATGCATGCTAGGCAAGCTCTCTGTCACTGGGATTTGTTCCTCGGCCCCTTGTTTGAAGACAGTGTCTCCCTCAGTTGTGCAAACTGACCTTCAACTCATGACTGTCTTGCCCCAGCCTCCTAAATAGCAGGGATTACAGATGTGGGTCACTATGCCCAGCCAGCCTAGTGCTTTTTATATCTGTAACTTAACCAGACGGCCTCACAGTTTAACTGCTGCCTAATATTCTACCAAGATGAGTAGCAGATGAAGAGAGAACAGGTGGAACTCTTGAAGACATTGGTGTAGGCAAAGACTTTATGAACAAAACCCCAATTGCATAGGAGTTATCACAAGGGATCTCATTGTACTAAAAAGCTTTTGCACTGCAAAAGAAATCACCAACAGAGAGAAGAGACAACCCACAGTGTTGGAAAAAATGTTTACCAGCTGCTCCTCAAACAAAGGATAACTACCAAAAGCATATAAAGAACTCGTAAAAATCAGAACTCCCCAAATTTAAATACGTAATCCAAAAATGGTCATCTGAAATGCATCTCAGATGAAGAAGTGCAAGCAGCCAATAAATATGTGAAAAAATGTTCACCATCACTGGTCATTGGGGAGATACAAATTAAAACAATACTGAGGTTCCATCTCACTCCAGAAAGAATGGCTGTTATCAAGAAATGAACCAATAACAAATGCTGGAGGGATTGTGGGGAAAAGAAACCCTTCTCTGTTGGTGGGAGGTGAAAACTAGTGCAACTACTGTGGAAGTCAGATTGGAGAGTCCTCAAAAAACTAAGACTAGAGGTCCTATTTGACCCAGCTATTCCCCTTCTGGGTATTATACCACAAGGAAAAAAAAAAAAAAAACATTGTTAGCTGAGCCTGGCCACTTGGAGGCAGTGGCAGGAGGATTGCTGTGAGTTCAAGGTGACCCTAGGATATATGGTTAAGTTCAAGAAGAGTCAAAACTACATAGTGAGACCCTGCCTCAAAAAAACCAAAAAAAAATAAATAAATGAATAGAAGTACCATTTATTAACTATGTACTATATGCTAGAGATAGAGTTAACCACTGTACACACATTCTTTCATTTTTATTGTATTTTGCTGTTTACTTAATTAGTACATGTGTATAGCACATGTTTATATTACGCTCCCTGTGTGGAGTTGCTACATGTACACAACCCAACCTTAATTTTCTTTTTTATCTCCTTTCCCTCCCCTCTCTCCCTTCTACATCCCTTGGCCCCCTTCCCATTTGAGAAAGGTCTACAGTTATCTCTCTACTTCCTGTTTTTTATTTTGCTCTTTATTTAGAATTTTCTCACGTAAGAGAAATCGCCATATTTAAGCTTCTGTGTCTGATTTCTTTCCCTAAACATTACGGGCTAAAGGTCTTTCCTGACACCCTGAGGTTAGTATGAGTTTTCCGAGGTTGGAACTGGAGCCTGAAGGTTATATCATTTCCCCAGGGTCACAGAGCCACTGGTGATGGGGCCAGCAGTTGAAAGCAGCACCGCTGCCCACCTTTCAGAGAATGCTGACGGTGAACAGCCATTGGTTGGGGCCCACATCTGTTGCTTAGCTTTGCTCCACTGAGCCTCCCTGAACCTCGCGTGTGTCTCTCTTTGTTCTGGTTAAGTGTGCTGCTGGCTTCATTGACACCCGCTTCACCCTGGCTTGGAGGAGCCGGCATCTCATTCCCGTCCTCCCGTGCAGCCTGCGTGGCACAGCAAAACTCAAGAGAAGTTGCCTTTGTTGCTTTTACAAAAGGAGAACTCCCAGGGAGAGCCAAAGGAAGGGATCATTTCAAGACTGGAGCTGCCTTTCGGGAGGATAGACAGGCTCAGGAGTTCAGAGATGGCACCTTCAGGTCAAAGAGGCCTTGGTCCTGGCCAGGAAGCCGCTCTGGGCATTGGGAGTGCGGGAAGTAAATTTAGGAGGGCAAGAACAACCGTGCAATGCCTTCGTTTACTCCCCAGTGAGCATTCAGCCTTCTGTGTGCTGTGGACACACAATGCCACTTTAGGATAAGGTTTCTATCAGGAGGTGACATTTGAGCTCCAACCTGAATATTCAAGAGGACCCTACATTCTGGACAAAGTAGACCCAACCTGTTTGGAAAACAAATAAGATTAGATGTGTTGGGGCCACTGGATGATCCTAGGAAGGTTTCTTTCTTTTTTTTTTTAATTTTTCTTTTTTTTTTTTTTT
>PVLA01010391.1:0-63796 GCA_004027455.1 Hydrochoerus hydrochaeris | reverse complement strand
GGATCTGTCTAGGTCTAGGGAACCAAAAGGGACATTTTGGGTGATGTGATTCTCCCACAGACTACAGTTGCACCTGATGGAGCTACGAGTTCATAGGGATTTATAAAACAGCTATAGATGGACAAATATAGACATGGATCTAAAAACAGCAAGGGTCCTATTTCTGCTTCCCAACTGCCTGTTGGGAGGTTGCAACTCCGTAGACTTGACCATTGTTGACTCTGAGGGCCCTACTTGGTTAACAGGAAAAACCTGGGGAATCAGGCTTTATATAACAGGGATGGACCTGGGAATGTTCTTCACTACTCATAAGATCACCCAGGCCTCAACCCAAAGCCCAAAGGGATTAGAAATATTCTCTCATTGCCAGATGTCTGCCTCTGACACTCATGTTGGCCAAGGCCCTTCTCTGCTACTACTGCCAGCCACACCACTAAGGGTGTATAACCTATTAGACAAGACCTTATGAGTCTTCCATCTCAGCAGTCCCAATTTGACTTGGAACTGTTGGCTGTGTGTCTAGGCTAAACCACCCTACTATGAGGGATGGGCCTACCCTGGGGACCCCCTTAGTCAAACTTATCATTACTCCCTCTCAGAAGCTAGATGTATCCCACCATTACTTCTTGACAGTGTATATGAAAATGGAACATGTTTGGGAACTCATGTCCTGACCAAGCAGTCCCCTGCAATATCACTCTCTCCATAGACTGAATGCTACAAGCCCCCCTGGGACATGGTTTACTTGCAAAGAGGGGCTATTTAAATGTCTAAGCCCTGAGAGATCCTGTTCAGAGTTGTGCAAATTGGTAAACCTACATCCTGGGTAACAACTTTGTTTGGAGATGAAAGGCTACAGCTCTAAACACTTTAGTCAGTACACCAGGTCAAACACTCAGCTGTCCTGCTCCCAGCTGTGCTGGGAACCTCAATGGTTGGTTTCTGAGGCCTCAGTGAGGAGAACTTATAAGGACTGAGACTGGACTCCAAGGCTACCAGGAGATGGCTCAGGCAAAAGACTGATCCTGGATTCAACATGTGGTTCAACAGTTACATGACCAGAAGTCAACTCTTTGGTGGAGATGGTGCTCCAAAGAAGACAAAGACTTAACATTTTCATGAAACAGGGGGACTCTGTGCTCTACTAGTAGAGGAATGCTGCTTTTATGCTAATAAGTCTGGGATCATTAGAAAAACTTTCTAACGAAGTTCCAAGAGCACCTCGGCAGGAAGGTGAATGACCATAAAGAATCCCAGGGATGATCCACCCTTCCATCAGAAACATTGTGGAAGCCCGCCGCAGACCTAAAACTGCCCTGGACTGCTTCAGCTGGGCCTGCCCTTCCAGCAGGAACATCAGGTAAGCCCACATCAGGCCTAGGCTGCTCTAGACTGCTTCTGCTGGCCCACCCTTCCACCAGGAACATCAGAAGACCTCAGCAGGCTCCAATCAGTGTGAAAAAACTTGGAACTTTGCCCCCAAGTGGTGAACCTTGGACTACAGTGCATTAACTGTGTCAGTGTGGTCAGTATGTGACTAAAATAGAGGTGTACAGTGGGTAAATAGGGCCAGTAGTAAAGCCCCCTCCAACTAACTGTAAGATCTTGGTGAGTTTGAAAAGAGTGTGGGTGAACTCCTCGTACACACAGAAAGCATCAGGCAGAATGAAAATGGCAAAATGAAAAAGCAAAATGCAGTCTCAAACACCTAGTCCACCATAAGGAAGTAGAGGAGACATTGAAATAGAAGAAGACAAAAGTAACACACCAGGAATCTCTGAAAAGATAGAGAGTGAAATAAAAAAACAACTGCATCAGGCTATATAGGAAATCAAATTAGAAGTACTCTCCCATGTAAAGATAGAAATAACAACCTTAGTAAAGAGTTGTTGAATGCAGCTAGAGAAGAAAGAGAGAAAAAGGTACAGGAGCATGGGAAACTGGTTGAAACCTTGAATGAACAAGACAGAAAACAAGCAGAATTCACGAAACAAACTCAAAGAGACATCCAAGAAACAAAAAATTCTATTGAAAGCATGCAAACCCACCTAATTGAAGCTGAGGATACGATTTTGAACAGGATCACAATTAGTGATTAGAAAAAGATAGAATTTGTAAAAATAACAAAGCAGCATGAAATGACAATCCAGAAGATTTATGATGATGCCAAGAGCAACAATATAAGAATAATGGGCATTAGTGAAGATGCAGGAGTCCATTCAAAGGACATACATAAAATATTTACAGAAGTAATAGCAAAATATTTCCCAAACATGGGGAAAAAATATGATATGCAGATAAGTGAGGCATATAGAATGCCAAACAGTCACAATCAATATAAATCCACACTCAGACAGATAATAATTAAGATCTCAGACACACACATAAAAACAGAATACTAAAAGCTGTTAGAGAAAACACACATCTCACCTATCAAGGAAAGCCCATTAGAATCACAGCAGAATTCTCAGCACAAACACTCAACTCAAGAAGAGCTTGGAGTGAGGTATTTTAAACCCTGAAAGAAAGCAACTTTCAACCAAGACTGATGTACCCAGCAAAACTTTCATTCAAATTTACTGGAGAAACAAGATACTTCCATGACAAAGAACAGCTGAAGAAATTCACATCCACCAAACCAACCCTCGAACGAGTACTGAAAGACATACTACACAGAGATAAAAATGACCACAATCCCCAAAACAACAACAGAAAGAAATCTCCAGGAAGGAAAAGCAACCAAATAAGAGGAAAAGCAGAAAGAAAAAACTGGAACATAATATGGCAAAGTCGAGCCAGTACATATCAGTGATATCTATAAATGTAAATGGCATCAATTCACTTTTAAAAAGACATAGATTGACAAAATGGATCAAAAAACATGATCCCACAGTACGCTGTATACATGAAACACATCTGACCCAAACATAAACTCAAAGATTAAAAGTCAAAGGATGTAAAACAGTATTCCCTGCAACAGAGACCCAGTAAAAAGCAGGAGTAACTAACTATTCTATTTGCAGACAACATGAACTTCAAACCTAAAATGATTAAAAGAGATTAAGAAGGTCACTACATACTCATTAGTGGAAAAATTCAAGAGGAAGAAGTAACAATTATAAACATATATGCACCAAATACAGGAGCACCCAACTATGTAAGGCAGATAATAATGGACATGAAAAACCAAATACACAAGAACAAAATTATAACAGGGGATCTTAACAGCCCATTTTCACAAAGAGATAGATCAACTACACAAAAAGTCAGCAAACAAATAACAGAACTGAATCACACCTGTGAGCAATTGGACTTAGTAGATGTTTACAGAGTGTTCCACCCAACCACATCAGAATACACATTCTTCTCAGCAGTGCATGGGACATTCTCCAAAACAGACCATATATTATCCCATAAAACATTCTTAAGTAAATGCAGAGGTATTAAAATCATTCCATGCATAATATCTGACCATAGTGCACTGAAATTGGAAATTAATGGCAAAAGAAATTGCAAAACCTGCATAAATACATGCAAATTAAATAACAGCCTTTTGAGCAACTAGTGGGCTACAGATGAAATTAAAGAAGAAATAAAGCAATGCCTACAATTCAATGAAAATACAGAAAAAACATACTGTAATCTGTAGGTGCAATGAAAGTGGTCTTAAGAGGGAAACATATAACAATAAATTGTCACATCAAGAAAACAGAATGAGCACAAATAAACAAGCTAATGCTCCATCTCAAGCTTCTAGAAAAAGAAGAGCAAGCTAAACCTAAGGCTCACAGATGAGAGGAAATTGTAAAAGATTAGAGTAGAAATCAATGCAATTGAAACTAAAAAAAATACAAAGAATTAATAAATCAATAAGCTGGTTTTTTGAGACAATCAACAAAATTGACAAACCCCTACCTAACCTTATCAAGAAAAAGAAAGAAAAAACCCAAATTCATGTGATAAGAACTGAAAAGGAGGAAATTACTGCATATCTCATGGAAATTCAGAAGATCATGAATACCTACTTTGAAAATTTCTACTCACATAGAGTGGAAAACACAGATGAAATTGACAGATTTCTAGAAACATATGAACTACCAAAGGTCAACCAAGAAGATATAGCAATTTTGAACAACCCAGTATCAGCTGTTGAAATGGAAAATGTAATTAAAACTTCCTGACAAAGAAAAGCTCAGATACTGATGGATTCACAGCTAAATTCTACAAGAAATTTAGAGAAGATTTAATGCCTTAAGCTCTTCAATAAAATTGAGAAGAAAGCAATCCTCTCTAAATCTTCCCTGGAGGCAAATATTACTCATGCCAAAACCAGAGAAAGACCCAACCAAAAAGGAGAAGTATAGCCCAATCTCACTAATGAACATTGATGCAAAGATTCTCAATAAAATACTGTCAAATAGAATGCAGCAAATCATCAAGAAGATTATACATCGTGACCAAATGGGGTTCATTCCAGGAATGCAGTGATGGTTTAACATATACAAATGAATAAATGTAACACACCACATCAACAGAACCAAAACCAAAAATCATATAGTCATTTCAATAGATGCAGAAAAAGCTTTTGATAAAGTCCAAAACATGTTCATGATAAAAGTCCTTCATAAACTCAAAATACTTGGTGTGTAACTAAACCTTATAAAGGTAATCTATGACAAACCAACAGCCAACATTATACTAAATGGACAAAAACTGAAATCTTTCACTTTAAAATCAGGAACAAGACAAGGATGTCCACTATCACTACTCCTTTTCAATATAGTTCTGGAAACACTAGCCAGGGCAATCAGACAAGAGAGAGAAATAAAAGGAATAAAGATAGGAAAGGAAGAAGTTAAATTATCACTATTTGCAGATGACGTGATACTCTAGATAGAAGGCCCAAAAAACACCATTAAAAGACTAATAGAGGTAATAAACAAGTTCAGCAGTGTAGTTGGATACAAAGTCAATCCTCATAAATCAACAGCATTCCTGTACACAAACAAGAAACTCACTGAGAGAGAAATTATGGAAATATTGCCCTTTACAAAAACACCTAAAAAATGAAATACTTAGAAATCAACCTAAAAATGTAAATGACCTATATGCTGAAAATTATAATATGCTGAAAAGGGGGACTGAAGGGGATATTAGAAAATGGGGAGATATTAGAAAATGGGAGGATATTCCTTGCTCTTGGCTAGGAAGAAACAGCATTGTGAAAATGGCCATACTCCCAAAACTGTTATACAGATTTAAAGCAATCCCAATCAAAACACCACTGATATACCTCACAGATATAGAGAAAGCACTCTTAAAATTCACTTGGAAACAGAAGAAACCTAGGATAGCAAAGGCATTTCTGGGCAATAAAGGCAAGGCAGGAGGCATCTCAATTTCTGACTTGAATCTATACTACAAAGCCACAGTGATAAAATCAGCATGGTACTGGCAAAGAAATAGACCTGAGAAACAATGGAACAGATTAGAAGATGCAAGCACTACTGCAAAGACACTTAGCCACCTGATATTTGACAAAGAGGATAAACATGTTCACTGGAAGAAGGATAGCCTCTTTAATAAAAGGTGTTGGAAAAATTGGCTCTCCACATTCAAAGACAGAAATTACATCCATGCCTATCATCATGCATGAAACTAAAGTCTAAATGGATCAAAGACCTAAATAATTTTTAACTTTTAAAATGCCATTATCTATTAGTTATACATATGAAATATCTTATTAAAATAATAAATTTCAATTTTTTTATTTAAAGAGGAAAAAACATGTAAAGGGTAGAGATAATACAGAATTTCAAAAAAA
Organism: Hydrochoerus hydrochaeris; assembly: GCA_004027455.1. Classification (NCBI taxonomy): domain Eukaryota; kingdom Metazoa; phylum Chordata; class Mammalia; order Rodentia; family Hydrochaeridae; genus Hydrochoerus; species Hydrochoerus hydrochaeris. The sequence continues at coordinate 57,972 of PVLA01010391.1, read as the reverse complement.
AGATAAAGAGTAAGAAATTACAAAGACCTAAATATTAAAACTGAAACACTAAATCTACTGGAAGACAAGGTAGGTAGAAGTCTTGGAGACATTGGGATAGGCAGAGAATTCATGAACAAAATGCAAACTGCACGAGAAACACTCCAATGAATCAACAACTGGGATGTCGTTATTATTGAAAAGTTTCTGTACTTCAAAAGAAATCAACAGAGTGAAAAGAACACCCATAGAATGGGAAAGAATTTTAGCCAGCAACCCCTCAGACAAAGGACTTATATCCAGAACATATAAAGAACTGAAAAACTTCAAGCCCGCCAAATTCAAAGACCCTTTCCAAAATCTGAGATGAACACACAGTTCTCAGAGGAAAACATACAAATGGCAAGTAAACACATGAAGAAATGTTCACCATCACTGGTCATTCGAGAAATGCAAATTAAAACAACACTGAGATTTCACCTCACTCCTGAAATAATAGCTGCCATCAAGAAGTCAACTGATAACAAATGTTGGCGAGGCTGCAGGGAAAAAGGAACACTGCTCCACTGTTGGTGGTAGTGCAGAGGGGTGAAACTACTATGGAAATCCATATGAAGAAATCTCAGAAGACTAGGATTGGAAGCTCCATTCAATCCAGCTATTCCCTTCATGGGTATTTTCCCAGAAGAAATGAAAATTTCATATCACAGTGATATATGTGCACCCACCTTCATAGCAGCACAATTTGTAATAGCTAAATGTTGGAAATAACCATGATGCCCATCAACTGCAGAGTGGATGAAAAAGATGTGGTGTTTTTATACAATGGAATATTACTCAGCTATAAAAAAGATGATCTTGAGGCTTTCACAAGTAAATTGAGACAACTTGAGACTATCCTCATTAGTGAAATAAATAAGAATCATATTTATAATATCACATTGTATCTCTAGTGTAAAAAGTAATAAGAATTATAAGAGTAATAAAACCCAAAATGTGTAATTGCTATTGTAAAACAGTGGAAAAGAAAGGGCTCTAAGGGATATAATTGCATGTATGCTTGAGTGTGTAAATTAGATGACCTTATTGCTGAATCTTTGTTGGATCTTTGAGCAGAATTTTTTTGCAGTCTCAGTGTTTTAATATCTACTATGTATGCTTTAATTTTGTAACTTGAACAACTATTTCTAAGAGGACAGTATGTAATTTATCAACTAGTGATTTCTTACTGTTTATCTTTTTTTGAAATTCTGTATTATTTCTACTCATTTTCTGTTTTTTTTCTCTTTAAATAAAAAAAAAATTTAAATGCTGTCTACCAAAAACAGAGAAGTGGTAAAAAAATTTTGGGAGACATGGATAGAAACCTGATAATCTGATAATGGGTACTGTGAATAATATTCCAAATTGGAAATGATTTTCCATGAACACTGTAATGTATGAACACATTGGAAATTGAGGCCTTTTGCCCAAGTGATTGTAGACTGGGGAAAGGGAATGATCAGACATTTCAGGGAATTTTGGAGACTGGTCTGAGCTAATGCTGATGTCAGGAGATCTAAAATATCATGTGGCCCTCCAGTAAGAGTAGGGGCTCTGGAGGTAGGGTGATCAATTCAGTTTAAGCAATAGTCTGACTCACAGTGGTTCCATTATGTCCTTGGATTCATCCTGTAGGCACTTCCCCTGTGTGGAAGGTATAGGGACCTATGTACTTAATACCTGTGAGAACGCTCACATTGGTTCCCTAACCTCTAATGTGAGGGATATTGTGGTTGGTAAGGTCAAATGGAATCCATTAGAGTTGACTTTGCCTGGGAAATTAGTAAACCAAAGGCAGCATTGCATTCCTGGAGGGATTCCAGAGATCAGTGCCACCATCAAGGACTTAAAGGATGCAGAGGTGTTGGGCCTCTTCATTGAATTCCCCCATTTGGTCTGTGTAGAAGACACAGGGTCTGTGCAGAAGACAGATGGGCCTTACAGAATGACAGTATATTATTGTAAACTTAATCAAGTGGTGACTCCAATTGCAGCTGCAGTCCCAGATGTGGTTTCTTTGCTTGACCTGATTGACACAACTCATGGTACTTGGTATGCAGTTATTGATTTGGCAAATGCCTTTTTCTCCATACCTATCCATAAGGGCCATCGAAAACAATTTCATTTCAGCTGGCAAATCCCTTCAATGGATTTCCTCAGTATCCGCTCACTGTCTTATCGTGGGTATATTAACTCACCAGCTGTAGTGGTTGACTGACTGTGTCAACTTCAGATATGTACAATTTTAAATAAATAGGCTTAGCAATTCTACACCCTAAGGTATAGAAGACCCACTGTAGGGTGGCTCGTCATCTGAATGGTATAAAAGGGAAGGAGGAAGGATGGATGAGGCTCTGTCCTTTGGAGGAGCTCCAGTGTGTGCCTTCAGCTTGGATACCATCTTCTGGCTTTCAGGGCAGCCTCTTCAGCTTCTGCCTTGGATCCTTCAGCCTTCCAGCATAGACTCTTCTGCCTTCCAGTGTAGACTCTCAGCCTTCTGGTATAGACCTTCAGCCTGCTGGTGTGGACTTGCATGGGACACTGCGGTGAACTCCAGACATTTGATTGAATCCTTCAGCCTCCAGCATGCAGCCACTCTCTACGTTTCCACATCTGACTCTTTGGCTAAACATCCTAAGACAGTCTTGTAATTTCTTATACATTTGTATATTTTGTGTATCTGTTTCTTTAGCAAAACCTGACTGATACACCCACCCTATGTCACAACTTAGTTCATAGGGTTCTTGCTCAGTTTCCTCTCCCACATGATATCACACTGGTCCATTACATTGATGATGTTATGCCTATTGGGTTAGTGAGCAGGAAGTAGCAACCACTTTGGACTTGTTAGTAATGCATTTGAGAACCAGAGGATGGGAATAAATCCAACAAAAATCTCAGTGAAATTTCTAGGGTATGTAGATAAAATTCTTTTTAAGGTAAAAGGTTAATTGCTGCATCATGTGGCACACGCATGATGGGCTTATTTGCATTTGGAGGCAATGCATTCCTCACTTAGGTGTCTTACTCTGGTTAATTTACCAAGTGACTCAGAAAACTGCTAATTTTGAGTGCAGCTCAGAACAGGAAAAGTCTCTGCTTCTGAGTCACAGCTTGTGGGCATGCTGCTCTTCTACTGGGTCCATATGATCCAGTAGATCCAATTGTACTTCGAAGTGTCAGTGACAGAGAAAGATGCTTTTTGGAACCTCTGACAGATGCCCTTAGGTAAATTACAGAGGAGGCCTTTAGGATTTTGGAGTAAGCCTCTAACATCTACTCTCCCTCTGAACAGCAGCTCTTGGCCTGCTACTGGGTCTTAGAGGAAACCGAATGCTTGACTATGGGACACCAGGTCACCATGCAACCTGAGTTGCATACTACATCCTGGGTATTATCTCATTCACCAAGTTGTAAGTTCAGATGTTCACAGCAACAGTCTATCATGAAATTTAAGTGGTAGATTTGTGATCAAGCCAGGGCAGATCCAGAGGCTACAAGTAAATTACATGAGGGATTTTCCCAGATAACTACTCCTCTTAAGCTTGCTATATTGCCTTCTGTTTCCATCATGCACCTATGGCCTTATGGGGTGTAAGATACCATCATCTGTCAGAGGAAGAGAAGGACAGGGTCTGGTTTATGAATAGCTATGCACATGGTGCAGGCACCACCCACAAGGGGACAGCTGAAGCATTACAGTCCCTTTCTGAGATATCCCTCAAGGACAGTGGTGAAGGGAAATTGTCACAGTGGGCAGAACTTCAGGAAGTGCACTTGGTAGTACAGTTTGCCTTGAAGAAGAAATGGCCAGATATGCAACTGATTCATGGGCTGTAGCCAATGGTCTGGCTGGATGGTCAGGAATTTGAAAGAAATGTAATTAGAAAATCAGTGAGTAAGATAATTGGATAAGAGGTATGTGGTTAAAAATTTCCATATGGGCAAAGGATGTAAAAATATTTGCTCCCTATGTAAACACTCACCAAAAGGTAACTTTAGCAGAAGAGGACTTTAATAATCAAGTGGAGGGGTCAGCAGTTAAGCTCAGTGGCATAAGCATCTGCCTAGCAAGCATGAGGTCATGAGTCTGATCCCCACTAAAGAATAAAATGGATGACTCATTCTATGGATAGTGGCCAACCTCCTTCTATAGCCATCACTGTCATTGCCCAATGGGGTCACGAACAGAGTGGCCATGGTGACAGGGATGGAGATTATGCATGGGCTTAGCAATATGGACTCCACTCACCAAGGCTTATCTGGCTACAATGATGGCTGATTGTCCAATGTGTCAGCAGCAGAGAGTCCTCGATAAGGCACCATTCCCTGGGGAGAACAACCTGTGACCTGGTGACAAGAGCATTATATTAGACCACTTCCATCATGGAAGGGACTGTGCTTTGTCCTCACTGGCTTAGAGATATATTCTGTATATGGATTTGCCTTTGTCATATGTAACACTTTTGCCAAAACTACCATCTGTGGACTCCCAGAATGTCTTATCCACCTTCATGGAAATGCATATGGCATTGCCTCTGACTAAGGAACACATTTAATAGCCAAAGAACTGAGGCAATGGGCTCATGCTCATGGAATTCACTGGTCTCATTTATTCCTCACCATCTGGAAGCATCTGGATTGATGGAAAGGTAGAACAGTCTTTTAAAGACACAGTAACAATACCAGCTAGGTGGCAATAACTTGGGGTGTTGAAAGGCATTTCAAATGCTGTATATGCTTTGAACCAGTGTCCACTCTATGGCACTGTGTCTTCCATAGCCAGGATTTATGGGTCCAAGAATCAGGGGGTGAAAGTAGGAATGGTACCACTCAACATTACCCCCAGTGATCCACTAACAACCTTTTTGCTTCCTGTCCCCACGACCTTATGTTCTGTGGGCTTAGAAGTCTTAGTTCCAGAGGGAAGAAGGCTTGTACCAGGAAGCACAACAACTGTACCATTTAACGGGAAGCCAAGAATTCCTCCAGGTCATTTTGTTCTCCTCATGCCTCTGAGAAAACAAGCTAAAAAGGGAGTCACAGTGTTGTCAGGGTTGATTGATCCAACTATCAAAAGAAAATTGGACTACTACTCCACAATGGGGGAAAGGAAGAATATACAAGGAGTACAAGTGATCCCTTAGGGTGCCTTTTAGTACTACCATACTCTGTTATTAAAGTCAGTGAGAAACTACAATGACCTAATCCAGGCAGAATGACAAATGGTCCAGAGCCTTCAGGAATGAAATTATGGGTCAGTCCACCGGGGAAAGAACCAAGACCTGCTGAGGTGCTTGCTGAAGGCCAAAGGAATAAGGAATGGGTAGTGGAAGAAAGTAGTTCTAAATACCACCTATGACCCCATGATCAACTACAGTAGAAGATTGCAATTAATATTTCTCCCCAACTGTGGTTTTAATGTAACACAATGCTGATAGACTTAATACTTGTTTTGGGGGATTATTTAATCTGTGTTATAATGTTGAAATTATGAACTGATAAGAGTAAGCATCAACAAAAGAAAACTTACACTCTATTCAGGTGAGGGAATTATTACGTTTTTGTTTGTATGCAGAGTAGTTATAACAGGTGTAACTATTTGCATGTCTTTGTATCTGGAGACTGGTTTAAAGAAATGTGCCTAGTTGCCAAGTTGACAAGGGGTGGATTGTAGTGGTTGATTGATTGTGTCCACTTGAAATATTTAGAAGCTTAACTAAGTCAGTTTAGCAATTCTACACCCTATTGTGTAGAAGGCTCACCCTAGGGTGGATGATTGCCTGGGTGGTTTAAAAGGCAGTGAGGAAGGACGAATGAGGTTCTGTTCTTTAGAGGATCTCCAGTCTTCATCTTTCACTTGGACTTCATCTTCTGGCTTCCAGTGCAGACTCTTTGGCTTCTGCCTTGCATCAATCCTTCAGCCTTCCCATGTAGATTCTTCACCCTTCCATCATGGACTAATTGGCCTCCTGGTTTGGACTTGCACTGGATGCTGCACAGAAGTTCAGACTTTGGATTGTATCCTTTAGCCTCCAGCATGCAGACATGCTTCTTCATCCAACTCTGTGACTGATCATTGTAAGATGACCTTGTAATTTCTTATACATTTGTATGTCTTGTTTTATATTTTTTTCTTTAGTAAGACTCTGAAGAATACAACAATATTATGTAGCCATTTGAATTTTTAAAGAAGAATCCAGCTGATTAAGTGTATGCTTTTCTTTATTACATTTGCTACATGGATTGTGTGGTATTACAGGCAGGAGCTGTGAGGCACTGTGGGACTTGACTGGCTGAACTGCTGGGAAGAAGTAACAAGGCCTGGTTCTGGTAAAGAACAGATTGGGAATTGTGGGTGAGTTCACAGAATGTATCTGTGACTGAGGCGGTATAGTTCACTGAGGTCACTCTTCTCACACATCAGGCTTGAAGCTGAACCAACATTGAAGCCTCAAGGGAGGAGGCTGGCCAGAAGCTGGGTGTCTGTCATAGGAAGCTATGAAGAATGCACCTGTCTGCACCTGTCTCAGTCTGGTCACTGCCATTTTGGGACCTTCTTGGCCTGCATTGCCACTCTGTAAAGTGGCACTTTCCAGCTTTCTCCTCTGAGCAAATTCTTTCACTTTTGCTGATTTGACATGTGCTACACCACTTAGCTTTATGTCCAGCCCTGGTGGTTTGGGGCTGCAAAAGTGGAAACCCACTGCTTCCTGGGATGGCCCCAGGCTGTCTTTTTTTATTCTGTTCCTTCTCAGCAGTGGAGATCTCAGCTCTATCTTTACAGCCCACAGCTTTACTGGAGCTTCCTTTCTGGCCAAACTCACAATGTTTGGCCAAACCACAATGCTGGTCTCTTTGCTCTTGATTTGCAACATAAATCTGGCTAAAAGCCCCCAACAACAGCCATGCCACTGCCTTAACATCGACTACCTTGAAATTTCTTCTGCTGATTAATCAGCCCACCTCCCTTAATTTCAGTCTCAGGAAAAGTCTCTGGACATGAGCATAATGCAGACAAACTTTCTTCCAAGTCATAACACACATCATCTGGAATCCAACAACCAATGCAGTCCTTCTTCCAAGCAGAAATCTCCTGGGCCTGGTCTTTACCAGTAGTCTTTCAATCAGCCTTCTGGTCTCCTGAGCGCTGGCCAGAATCTCCCATGCAGAACAGCCTGAGGTGTGCCAGCTCCATACATTCAGGTGACATATGCAACCCTTTTCAAACTCTTCCCATAAGCCATTTTCAAAGATTCTTGAACCATATGGTCAGGTACAGTCATACCATTCTCCTGGTATCAAATTCCATCTTGGTTACTTTTACTTTTTTCTCCTTGCTGGGACAAAACACCAGACACTCAACATGAAGGAAATTAAGGTTTATTTAGCTTAAAGTTTTCTGGAGGTTTCAGTCCATAATCAGCTGGCTCCAAGGCAGAGTGGCATAGCACTGGGGCCACACTTCAAGGAAGCAGACAGAGCAAAAACAATGAAAACATAAAAGAAAACAAACCTCTTCTCCTGACATATTGTACAATGACCACCTCCCATCTAGGGTGGGTGTAGCACTTACAAGATCTCTTTGCCCTCTTTTGCACAGGGTGAGGATGTTTTCAAAGTAGGAACCCTGGCTCCCTGCTGAGTCTCTCAGTTATACTTCTAAACTTCTCAAGTTATATGGTTATATATATTAACCATAACACCATCCAATGTTTGTATGTGACTATAGGGAGTTTTCCAGAACTGTGGACAAATGCTAACACTGTATGTGTCTCTGGGACCTGGTAAGGGTCCTTGACCAATCTGAGTCAATATTGTTTGGTCTGCCTTGAAAATCGCTACCCTCTGGACACTGATGGAGAAATGTTGTTGTTCCTGTTTAACTCTAAAACATCCCACTAAAGCCTCATGTGTTTGGATGCTGATTGAACCATGGGCTATGGGCTCTGCTTTTTCAATGGATGTGTCCATAGATTACCAATGAGTTGATGTTAGGAGGTGGGTCCTGGACAAATCAGTGTCATTGGTAGCATGCTCTTGGAGGGAGTAGTCTTGCCCCTGGTTCTGCCTTTCTTTCTCTGCTTCCTGTCTGGCATGGAGTAATAAGCTCTTCTTTCCCAGGCCCTAGATCCAGGCTGTTTCTTCTCTTTTTTTATTTTGAAGAGAGTAGAAATACAACAGAACAAGACAGAACAAAGCCAATTGAGACAGTGCAGTGAACTTGGTATAGAACTTCACAGCAGGTTACTGGGATAACAATAATAGGTACCATAGTATATCTCATTATCTTCACAATAGCTGTCTAGTCAGTTAGGTATAGCAAAATCAAACCAAACACAGAACATTATAAAACCAATTGAAAGAGAATACTGAATAGAGTAAATCAATTAATCATAATGAAACAAAACTGAAAACAACATTTGCTTTCAAACAGAAGATAGAGGAGACCCCCATATTTGCTGTATTGTATATAGTCATCCTCCCAAGAGATGCTCAGACCTCTGTCCCCAGTTGTTAACAGGCGGGTGGGGTGGGATATCTGATTCCAAGACCATGCACCAGTAAATCTCACAGGAGACACTACTGGTTCTCCTCCTGGCTCACGCTCGAGGAAGGTGTTTACCAAGAGGTCAGGTGAATTGCCTCTTTGTGCAGCTGCCTGGGTTCCACCATGGCCGTGGCCGGATCTCGGGGGCCACTCCCTGGTTCTCCTTCTGGATCACGCCTGAGGAAGGTGCTTTCCAAGAGGGTGGGTGAGTTGCTTCTTTGTGCAGCCGCCTGGGTTCCACCATGCCCATGGCCGGATCTCAGGGGCCACACACTGGTTCTCCTCCTGGCTCATGCCCAAGGAAGGCACTTCAGGCTGTTTCTTCTTTGTAGTCAGCTGACTTTGAGCAGCCCCACTGAAATGGTAAGATAAAATACGAAATGTCTCCCAGAGACTTTAGGACACATGACTGATGTTATGATGTTAAATTTTAGGTAAGAGAAAGCAAAGTAAGTTAGTCTGTCTCAAAGCAAAGTAAGTTAGTCTCAGTCAACACTTAGGATATCTGGCAATGTCAGAAGCCAGTTTTTATTGCCATTCTTAACAGGTTCTGTGGAACTAGCATCTAGTGAATGAGGGCCAAGGATATGTGTAAACAATCACTGATGCAAAGTACAGCCCCAACTACAAAGAATGATCAAACCAAAATGTCAACAGCAGCAACTTGGGAACCCCTGGCATGACCCAAGTCAGGAATCCTACAAACAACATGTCATTTACTGGAAAAGTTCTGAAATTGTTAGTAGGAACTGAGAAGTTCAGTTGGTTTCCATCAAGGAGTATTTTTCTGTTTTCATTTCTTACCATGATCGTTGGCAGTAGACATAGGTCATGGACATTCTCCAGTTGCAACGTAATTATGACACCAGTCTCCAATTCCCAGTCCCCTGGGAAAAGGTTGGGTGGGTCTCACTTTGATCAGAATGTATCCCTGGGAAATTCAGCTATGCCGAAAAGCACATGAAAGGGTCATACGAAAGATGCTTGTCACACAGAAGACCTGTCATAAAACTTTTCCTACAAGAATAAAGGGCAAGACCACTTCCTGTTTCTCTGATAGCTGTGCTGGTGTCTGGCAGATGGAATGGAAACCAAGATCAGACACAAACCAGTTCACCTGCAGGGATAGAAGATAGGAGCTCAAGTTCCTCTCTGCCTACTGTTCCTTTATGTTGGTTTAAATGTCAGGATCTTACAGAGACTCTTACTCATCAGGTAACATTGTCATCCTGTCAACATTCAACTGACAAGGAATACAGTGGGAGAAAATATTTGAAAATCTTAGAAACTTTGCCCTGGATGACAAGGATCCTTGTGTACTTAATCTACCTAGATTTTCTTGAAAATGAAATGGTGTTTGAAGACCAAACATATCAATGTTTTATGCAAGAATGCCATTCAGTTATTCTATGGAAAACTAAAATCATTATAAGTGTTATGGCTTGTTCCTACATGTCTCCACAAAGCCTCATGTGCTCATACATGGGGTTTTTAAAGTTATCTGGATGTAGAATATGTGCTACTGAGATTCCTAGTATATATTACAAAATTAGTCCAGATTGGAGTTAACATAACTCTGGTTGTATATATGGGAAGGCCCATCCTGGGCATGGGGGAGAGCATTCAAAATGTTTATAGACTGGATGGGATAAAAGGGAAAGGCAGGTTTGCTTCAGTGCTGCATCTGTTGTTGCTTCTTCCGGGACTTCTGCCTGCCATACCATGAGCAGTTTCTCCACTGTGATTCCCCTCTGCTATGCCACCCCATCTCAGAGCTGGCCAAGTATGGACTGAAACTTCTACTGTGAGCTGCAATAAACCTTTCCACGTTTAACTATGGGTGTTGGGTATTCTGTCTCACCACAGAGGAAAGTAACTTAAGACAATAAGTGAAGTATCAGTACCCATTATAGGTTGCAGAAAAATTCATGTTCCTTACAGACTTAATCTAGTATTTCTATCACCTAACTGAAAATGCTGGGAGTTTTGAAAATGGAAAATAAGTATTTTTAAGATCCTGCATTTAAAATATTTCCAGTATTTGTCATAAAATATTGTCTCAAAAATATTTGCAAATTGTATCCACAAAAAGGGCTTGAATCCAGAATGTATAAAAAGCTTTCAAAACCCATTAGCATAAAGCCAACAAGCCCAGCTAAAGCCCTTTCCCATAGCAGAGTAGAGTAGGGCAGTCTTTAGTCCTGCAAGCAATGACCTGCACTCATGCTGGACTCCCAGTGCGAAAAGCATGAGCACCTTTTCAGAGGTGGTAATTCCAGATTTCTTATTTGAAATCTGCTGCTCAGCTAAAGCAGTCACCTCCTCCTTTCTCCTTGGTCATCCCTTGTTAAATTGGGCCACATTATAAAAGATGATGCTGAGTTTCCACAGAACTCCCAAAAAATTTGTATCTTTCACTTTCCTTTAAACAAAGATTTTTACCTGTAGTTCTTCCCCTTCCAATCTAGTATAGTAATCGGTATCATGATACTTAAGGAAACTGAGAATCATCAAACTTGTGTTTGTGTTTCCAGTCTTTAGATGTCTTTTTAGGACTTTCTCTTACATTCGGCCATATATAGTGCTCTAGTGTCCTTATAGTGAAACACACATCATCACAACCATACCGTCTGTACTTCTGTCTTCCTCTGAAGTGTCTGGTTAGGAGGGATCCAATGATGCCAGACATCTCCCCATTCATAACTATATACACAGATGTATTACAGAGTTCAAAAACAATCTGTTTCTCATGCTTGGCCCTGAGCCTCTGGAGATTTTAAAGATTCCTGCTCACTGGCATTTCAAATTTGTGTATCTTTGCAGAATGAAGTTTCAGTTGTAAAGTGTCTATCCTCAGGTCCATCATGACACATAATTTTTAAAAATCTACGAGCATCATCATAGGGAACAAAATTCTCATTCCTTTTACCTCTCATATTTACTTTGTCTTGATTTTTGCTCTGCTTCTCTGGGTTTTAACCCAGTTACTTCGATAAAAAGTGTTTGTTTGTATCACTGTTAAAACATCATTCTAGAAATCCCCATTTGGCTCACATGCAGTCTCTCATCATTCTGCCTTTACCTACTCACATCTGACCTTGCCTGGGTCTGGTTCCCAAAACCTCCTTCTCCCAGCTCCCTTAACACTGTGCCAATTTCACATGTTTCCCACAGCAGAATGGACTTGTGCTGTGGCCTGCATCAGTGTCAACTGTGGTGTTGTTCTGTGTAACTTGTACCTGTGGGACTCAGGAATGACCTGGCTTAGTTTCAGCCTTGGTGACTGAGTAACTGCCTTCACCAACACTACCTCCAGCTCAGGAAGCACAGTCTGGAGCCAGACTCCCTTTGCTGAGGCTGAGCAAGGGTAGTTAGCACAGGACTTTGCCTTAGACCTCAGTGCCAGGCTGGCAAAACCTGATGCAGGGCCGACCCTATGGGCCTTTGTATGCAGCCCAGTGCCCACAGACACATCTCTGGAATAGCATTGGTGTTGGGAGGAGTCATCCTGCCTCAGTCTCTCAAACTTTTCTAGTCAGCATCACCTGGGGCAGGTTGCAGAGCCCTGGGCCACAAGTCCACCACAGCAGTAGGCAGCCCTTAGCTCTGTGGGCCTTGGGCCTCCCACATGCTGTGTTAGTCTCAGCAGCCTCTGGGCTCAGTATGTGTATGAGGCAGCTCTCCTCTCAGACACCTCCCTTCCTTCTCACACACCCGCCTGTGCCTTTCCTTCCTCCCTTCATCAGTGTACACACACACATACACACACCCACATGCACACACATGCACGGGCATGTGCACACACACACACACACACACACACACATTTCCTAAGAGGTTGATTTTAGTTCCACCATCACTTCAAATTTTTGGTGTAAACTTTCCCAACTAACTCAGTGGATATTCCTGGAGACACTGTAGGTAGTCTTGAGGTTTCTGGCCTCTTGTCCCTGGATTCCCAGATCACTGCTAGGTGGGGTGAAGTCCCCTTACTGCGGTGGTGGTCTCCATTTCTTTGGTTCCCCAGAGCTACTGTGTACTCTGGGGGATGCTTTATTCTTTTAATTTCCTTGAAGGTATTTTTGAGCCTTACTTGTTTTCTTGGGCATCAGGAAGGACACAAAGAGATCACAGGAGTCATCTGGTTTGGATAAGAAGGCAGATGAGGGACAGGAACAAGGGCTTCAGGAGAAGGGGTAAAGTCTCCTGAAAAGTTAGGAGTCTTGAGGAGTGTGAAGGGGAACAAAGGAAGGAGCTGGGCTGATCCACTCACCTTGCCCTTGAATCCAGGTGGTGAGGGAGCCCCCCTTTGTCCTGCACAAGGGTGCTTGGACCTGCTAGTGCAGCATCTGCGCTCAGAGCCAGCAGTGTGAATCCAGGTGGTGATGGAGCCCTTCTCTCCTCTCTCATGAGGGTGCTTGGGCCTGCTTGCTCAGCATCTGCCTGAGGCACTGCTGGTTTTCTGTCCATCTTTCTCACTAAGTGCCTCCCAGTGGCCTAACCCAGGTGAGCCTGACCTCCCACATATACCTGTCCTTAGGATGACCATGCACTTGGGTTTTGTTTGGTCATGAAGCCACTGGCTAATAGTAGCTACACAGGGAGGGGCTTAGATACCACAAAGGATCATCCATGGGGGAGGGAGGGAGGAATAATGACTCCAGCATGGATGGGGGAGAAGGGAGGGATCTGCTCAGAATTCACACAATCTCTCTCGCACATATCTTCTACCACTTTTCTCTCCCTAAAATCAATACCAGTGGATCAGGGATCAGGGAGAGGGTGATTTCTCCCCACTCTTCCCAATGAAATGCCTTTCAGAGTACATTCTTTCCTTCCCTGTCTCCACCATTACCTAAAGTTCCTCCCTGCTAACCTGGCCACACTTAAGACCATGTTAAGATTTCCACATGCTTCCTCCCTACAAATGTCCAAATGGTGGGAATTTTTAAGGAGACTCATAAATAGATGAGCCACACTGGGACATTGGGATTGCAAGAGAATGAACTCTTAGGACAGAATCAATAGTTCACTTAATTTGATTTGATAATTCTATTCAAAAATAATATTGACATGAACTCCCATCTTGAAGTTTCAGTCAGTGGGAGGAGGATCCTACCTTCCTCCCCTTTCACCCCCTCTTCTGTCCCCTTCCTTCTTTCCTCTCTCCCTCCTTTCCTTGCTTCCTCTCCCTCCCAGTCTCCCTCTCCCTTATTGCCTTCATTCCATCCTCTTCCCTTCTGCTTTCCTCTCTCCATTTCTCCCCCCAGTCTCCCTCCCTCTTCCTTCCTTGAATTCCCATCAGTGGGAGGAGGATCCCTCCTTCCTCCCTCCCCACCCCCTCTGGCAGTTCCCTTCCCTCTCTCCTCTCTTCCTCCCCACCCCCAGAGATCACACAGCCACACACTGGCAGGTTCATGGAGGTAGGTTTGCCACCATCACTGGAAAGTGTTAGTGTACAGTTTCAAGGCTACCTCAGTTGTTCAGTTGTGCTATACAGGCCTTAGGCTCAAGTGGCATCAGCTCATACACAGGTTTGTGGCCTCTTAGGCCGCAGGGTTGTGGCATCACCTTTCATGGGTCTGGGCTTCCACGTCCTCAGTTGGAACTCTTCCCATCCACCCTGGCGCTGCTTCTCTTGGGAGCCCTCGTGGACTGGTCTTTCCAGAGCAGCACAGGTAGGGCTGGACTTTCATGGGGTCCTGGAGATGTGCTTTTGCTCCGGGGAACCTGGCTGGATTTTGTCATCCTGTGGGTGCCACAGCCCAAACCCTACTGTTGCTTCCCCTCTCTTCAGGTCACCAGCATGAGTAGGAACATCCAGGGAGACAGTTTCCTGCGTGGCCAGGGGCTCTGGGAACTGCTCCATTTTTTGTTTGCCTGGAAGACAAAGGGAGATCACACAAGAGCCCTGATTTGGGGGAGACAAGAGCAGTGATAAGAACAGGGGCTTCATGAGAATGGATACAGTCTGAGGAGAGGAAGGGGTCTGGGGGGGTTGTCAAGGGACAAAAGCAGGAGTAGGATGGTCTAAGTGCCTTGCCCTTCAATTTAGGCACTAACATTGCCCTTCTCTTCCTTTTCAGGAGGGTTGTTGGTCCTGTTTTTTCAGTTGATCTAGGTCACACCAAGTGCCCAGGCTGATACCTGGCCTTCCTTCTCAGGAAGCTCCTTCCAGTGGTCTGCCCCAGGTGGGCTTGACCTCCCTTTATATACCTGTCCCTGGGGTGGTCACACCCTTGGGCTTCCTTTGGTCAGCAAGTCACCAACCAATGGTAGCCCTGGGTGGGCAGAGAGGCTTAGACATCACAAGACACCAGCTGGACATGTCCATGGGGAAGGGGGAGTTGATGGAGAGTCCAACATGGCATGGTTAGAGAAGGGGAAAATTACGTCTCAACCTGCAAAGCTTTCCCAGACTGGTCTGCCACCCCTTTCTACCCGGGGTCAGTTTTCATGAATCACCTTCCAGGGAGAGGGTCTTTCCCCCATGCTCTTCCTAAAGCCACCCCCATTCAGTGGTGCATTCTGTCCTGTCCCTTCTACCCTCACCTAATTTGTAATTTACCTGATCTTTCCTGCTAATTGGGTTCTATCTAAGTGTATGCAGTGATGTGCACCATCCTTCCCTCCTACTGATTGCTCTCATGCACTTTGAAGGTTACTTACTTCTTGATTAACTCAGTGTTTTTCTGATTCACATTTCTCCAGTGGCTGAAGATGCTGAACATTTTAAAAATATTTATTCATGATTTATATTTCATCTGTGAAGTCTCTGCTCCTTCAGATTACACACGTTTGACTGGGTCTTTTATTTTGTGGGCAATAATGAAATTTTAAATGTTTTAAAAACCTGGAAGAGTTGGGTCTGACATGAAATGAATAAATGACATTTCTTTGAGTTGATTGCAATGTAATCATAATGTATTATTTTCCACGTCCTCCGTATATTGCTATTCTGACTCTGAGCATGTGGCACTGGTTGTGGCTAGTGCTAGTTTCCTTTAGGAGTGGCCTTGGTCTTTCAGTGCCTCAAATATGTTACCTCATTAATTGACCATTTGAATTGGAACTGAGGATAAAACTTGCGCAAAAGGGGATGTAATAGCTTTTAAAATTATTATTCACACTGAAGTATTTGCTTTATATTTTTTACCATATCTGGCTTCCAATTTTCACACTTACAAAACTGGTCAATGCTTATTGCAATTAACTGAACATTCCCTGGAATCATCTTTGCACACAGATGCCTGACACACTCCATTTATGGAGGAACTCGTGCCAAAGTTTTCAGTTAGGTTTCAATCTGGAGCTTTTCACTCTGCTAGGGTACAGTTGTCTATGTCCTGCCATTCACTCCTATGGGGAATTCTCAAGCAGCACTTATTGTAGACTCCATGCCTCGTAACCTATAACAGGATCACTGTGGATGCTGAGTTGCACTTCTCCATTAAGAAGTTGCACTTCTTAATACTGAAACACACCACAACTTGCTTCTTTCCCAAAGGCAGTTTTAGGCCTCAATGTGCAAACTGCCTTTCCCAGGAATAAAGTGGGGAGAAATGAAACCTCTGCAACTCCATTCATTTCTCATTTGAACACAGACTAAATACACATTGTTCTGTTTTAGTCCTCAGACCTTTCTGAGCAGCACTCAACCACTGTCACCTAAACCAGGGTAGATGTGTCCCTAATAGGAACCACAATACACTCCTCTTTCAGAGAATTCATAGTGATTACTATTAATTCCCTTATGTTAATTGTTTCATTTATAAACTATTACTGCAACTTTACAATAGCCTTCTAAAGTTATTTTTATCCTCATGATAAAATGCACTCTTAGAGGTTTAAAGACTTACCTGAGGCCACTGACATAGTAAAGAAGGAGCCAGAAATCTACAACAGGCTGAATTCTGCACATAATCTTATACACAGTCTCCAGTGTCACTATTTTGGGAAATGACTTATTTCTGTCCTCAAGATAACCCAAATTAAATATGGATCCATAGATAAAGTCCTGGGCTAATTTTACCCAAATGTTTACAAGTGTCCATACCTGAAATTAAAGTTGAGGAAAGGTCTGTGGTTACAGAAGGTGCTGTAATTGTCTGCACCATATCTTCCTGGTCTCCTGTGGCCACACAATCAGGGAACACACACACACATGCACACACACTCAAAAGGAGTTGACTTCTGTTTCCCCCATCACTGTAATCTGTTGATATTAAAGGTCCCATCTACCCTAAGGACTCTTTGACAGTGCCCATATTCCTGGAGCCTTTGCAGGTATCCTGGAGCTTTCCAGACTCTCCTTCCCTGGATCCTTGGCTCATCACTACTGGGAGCAGAGTTTGACACCCACTCTATTTGACCTACTCAAGTGCGGCTTCACAAAGTGTCTCATCCAGCTGGTGATAATGTCTTAAACTTGCTGCCACTTGCTGTTTTTTATTTACCAAGAGTGCTGCAGGATCTACTGCAGGATTTTTCTTTGAACCTGCTAAAGGTGTCTGCTTCCCCTCTATGCTTTCTTGCTCATCTGGAATGATGCAGGGAGATCACAGAAGAGCAATGGTTTTGGGGAAAGAGGAGAAAAAGCAATAGGAGCAGGTACTTCATGAGAAGGGGCACAGTCTAAGGACAGGGTAGGAGGCTTGAACAAAATGCAATCTCAAACCTCCAGCCCATCCCAAGAAAGCCTAGGAGCCACTTACACAGAAGAAAACACCAGCCATACACCTGAAATACCTGAAATAAAGAAGCAAGTATGGGATGCTATGAAGGAACTCAAATCAGGAATAATCTCCCAGGTAAAAGAAGAAATGATAAAAGTAGTGAAAGAAATACTGAGTGCATCTAAAGAATAAATAGGTAAAAAATTAGAGGAACAAAGCAAACAGATAGAAACCCTGAATGAACACTATAGGAAACAAACAGAATACATGAAGCAGATTCAAAAATGTATACAGGAAATCAAAAACTCTATTGAAAGTTGCCAAAATTGCCTCAATGAAAGAGGAGATAGAATTTCAGACCTCGAAGATTTGATTGCAACTAGTGAACAGGAAAGGAAAGATCTTCTAAAAATAGCAAGAAATCACAAAATAAAAATTCAACAGCTGCAAGATGATGCAAAGAAAAACAACATAAGATTAATAGGGATAATTGAAAAACAAGGAACAACACAAATGATATCAACTGGCTATTTCCAAAAGTAATAGCTGGAAACTTCCAAAATGTGAGAACGGAAACTGACATACAGATTAGTGAACCATATAGTACTCCAAACAGTTATAACAAAATAAAACTACACCCAGACATATAATAATCACCATCCCAGAAATCCAACATAAGAACACAATGTTAAAAGCTGTTAGAGAGAAAAGGCAGATCACCTACAAAGGAAAACCTATCAGAATCACAGCAGATATCTCAACACAAACAGTGAAGTCAAGAAGAGCACGAAGTCAAGTATTTCAGATCCTAAAGGGAAATGACTTCCAACCCAGACTGATGTACCCTGCAAAACTGTCCTTCAAAATGGATGGAGAAAAAAAGATACTTCCATGACAAGAACAACTAAAAAATTTCATGATCACCAAACCAACCCTGCAAAGAATACTGAAAGACATTCTAGATACACATAGGAAAAACACACTAAGCAAGACAATTAAACAGAATGCAAAGGTAAAATTACAGCAGCAGAAAGATAACATGTCAAAAATAAAATGATATATAACAGTTATAACCATTAATATAAATGGCCTCAATTCACCAACTAAAACAAACAGACTGGCAGAATGGATCAAGAAACAACATCCAACCATATGTCTACAAGAAACCATCCAACCTTAAAGGAAATTCATAGACTAAAAGCCCAAGGATGGGAAACAATATTTCATGCAACAGGAACTCAAAAAAAAGTGGGGGTAGGTATTCTGTTTGGAGACAATGTGAACTTCAAGCCAAGAATGATCCGAAGAGATAAAGAAGGTCACTACATACTAGTTAGGGGAAAACTTCAAGAGGAAGAGATAACAATTCTAAATATATATGCACCAAATTCCAGAGCACACAGCTATACAAAGCAAGTGTTAACAGAAATGAAATATCAAATAAGCAATAACACAGTTATAACAGGTGACCATAACAGGCCATTGACACAAAGGGACAGATCAACTAGACAGAAAATCAGCAAAGAAATAACAGAACTAAATCACACCTGGAGCAAATGGACTTGATAAACGGATACAGAGTGTTCCACCCAACAATATGAGAATATACCTTTTTCTCAGCAGTACATGGAATAATTTTCTAAAATAGACCATATACTAGCCCACAGAACATATTTAAGTAAATGTAAAAGAAGTGAAATTATTCCATGCAGATTATAGGATCATAGCACCATGAAATTGGAAATTAATGATAAAAGAAACTGCAAAAACTCCACAAACACATGGAAATTGAATAATACACTTTTGAGCAATCAATGGGTCACAGAGGAAATTAAACAATATGTATGAGCAAACAAAAATACAAATACAACTTATTGGAATCTATGGGACACAATGAAAGTGATCCTTGGAGGAAAAATTATTGCACTGAGCTCCCACATTAGGAAAACAGAGCAAACACAAATAAACAACCTGAAACTACACCTAAAACATCAAGAAAAGCAGAGGAAGCTAAGCCCAAAGCCAAAAGAAGGGAGGAAATTATAAGGGTCAGAGCAGAAATTAATGCAATAGAGACTAAGAAAACAATACAAAGAATCAATGAATCAAAGAATTGGTTCTTTGAAAGAATAAACAAAATTGATAAGCCCCTAGATAACCTAATTTAAAAAAGGAAAGAAAAGACTCATATTCATGCAATATGGAATGAAAAAGGTGAAATCATTACTAACTCTGGAAATACAGATCATCAACACCTATTTCACAAACCTCTACTATCATAGGTTTGATAACACAGAAGAAATGGACAGATTCCTAGAAATATATGAACCACCAAAGCTGGATCAAGAAGATGCAAAACTGCTGAATAACCCAATTTCTATCAATGAAATTGAAAATGAAATAAAGTCCTTACCAACAAAGAGCCCAGGCCCAGAAAGATTCACTGCAGAATTCTACAAGAAATATAAAGTAGACCTAATGCTGACACTCCTCAAACTTTGCAATGAAAGCAAAAGGGAAGCAATTCTGCCTAAGTCATTCCTGGAAGCAAATATTACTCTAGTACCAAAACCTGAGAAAGACCCAACTAAAAAAGAGAACTACAAGCCAATCTCGCTAATGAACATAGATGTAAAAATTCTCAATAAAATTGTGGCAAACAGGATGCAGCAAATCATCAAGAAGATTATACACCATGACCAAGCGGGATTCAGCTCAGGCACGCAGAGATGTTTCAACATACATAAATCAATAAATATAATCCACCATATCAACAGAGTCAAAATTAAAATCACATTGTCATTTCTATAGATGCAGATAAAGCTTTTGATAAGATCCAACATGCATTCATGATAAGAACCCTACAGAGAATTGGAATAGATGGTCTTTAACTCAATATGATAAAGGCCATTTATGGCACAAACAGCCAGCATCATATTAAATGGCCAAAAACTGAAAGGCTTTTACCTTAAAATCAGGCACAAGACAAGGATGTCCCTTATAACTGCTCCTATTCAACATATTATTGGAAATACTAGCCAGAGCAATTAGACAAAACAGAGAAATAAAAGGAGTAAAGATAGAAAAAGAGGAAGTTAAACTACAACATTTGCAGGTGACATGATACTCTACATAGAAAATTCCCAAAACTCCATTGAAAGACTCCTAGATATGGTAAATAAATTCAGCAACAAATCTGGATACAAAGTCAAAACTCAAAAATGAATAGCATTCCTATACATTAACAAAAAAATCACTGAGAGGGAAATAAGAGAAGCCACACCCTTCACATTAGCATCCAAAACAATGAAATAATCAGGAATTAATCTAATGAAAGAAGTAAAAGAGCTATACAGGGAAAATTATAATATCCTGAAAAAAAACATTGAAGAGGACCTCAGAAAATGGAAAACATCACTTGTTCATTTATAGGAAGAGTAAGTATTGTGAAAATGGCCATTCTCCCAAAATTGCTATATAGATTGAATGCAATCCCAATGAAAACACCAGTAACATACCTCATATATCTAGAGAAATCACTCCTCAAATTCATCTGGAACCGGAAGACACCTGGAATAGTAAAGGCAGTTCTAAGCAGCAAAGGCAAGGCAGGAGGCATCACATTCTCTGACTTGAAGTTATACTACAAAGCTACCATAATAAAAGAAACATAGTATTGTAATAAAATCAGACCTGAAGATCAAGGGAATAGACTAGATGATACAACCACAACCACAAATACACTCAACCACCTTATCTTTCATAAAGGGACCAAACATGTTCACTGGAAGAATGATAGTCTCTTAATAAATGGTGCTGGAAAAACTGGCTTTCCATATGCCAAAAACTAAAATTAGACCCATGCATGTCACAATGTACTAAAGTCTAAATAGTTCAAAGATCTAAATATTAAAACAGAAACACTAAATCTGTTGAAAGACAAAGTAAGTGAAAATCTTGAAGATATAGGGGTAGGTAGAGAATTTATGAACAAGAACCAAACTGCACGGGAAATACTTTCCAGAATCAATAACTGGGATCACATCTTATTAAAGAGTTTCTGCATGTCAAAAGAAATCTCCAGCAGAGTGAAAGGAAGATGCACAAACTTGGAAAAAAACTTAATGAACTGTCCTTCAGACAAAGGACTTCTCTCTAGAACTTATAAAGAATTTAAAAAATCAGAACCCTGAAATTCAAAGACCTAATCCAAAAATGGACATCTGAGATGAACACACAGTTCTTGGATGAAGAAATATGAATAGCAAATAAATACATGAAAAATGTTCATCATCATTGTCATTGTCATTAGAGAAATGCAAATTAAAACCACACGGAGGGAATGGGCAGGATCAAGAAAACTACCAACAGCAAATGCTGGAGAGGCTGTGGGGAAAAAGGAACTCTTCTGTACTGTTGGTGGGAATGTAGACTGGTGCAACCACTGTGGATGTCAGTCTGAAGATTCCTCAAAAAGCTGGGATTAGAAGTCCCATTTGATCCAAATATTCCACTCCTAGGCATATTCCCAGAAGAAATGAAAACATCTTATCTCAGTGATATATGTGCACCCATGTTTATAGTAACACAATATGTAATAGCCAGAGCTTGGAAACAACATAAGTGCCCATCAACTGAGGAATGGATTAAAAATTGTGGTACTTTTATGTGATGGACTACTACTCAGCTATAAAGAATGATCACATTGAGATATTTATAAATAAATGGATGCAACTTGAGACCATAGTAAGAAGTGAAATCAATCACGTTCACATGTATAAATACTGTGTAGTCTCCCTAGAGTAAGAAATGTAAAAAGTACATACATAAGATTCTATGGTAATCATGGATCTCCATTATATTGCTTTGAAGTTTTATAATGTTTTCATTCGTTGGTTGGAATGGTTTTATTCTATTTTGTTTCATATTATTATGTGTGATGGTATGAACAGCTACTTTGAAGAAAACAAGACATTATGGGAGCCATTGCTGATTTAATATCATCTTTCTTTGAAGTCCTACCATGCTTTTCTTCTTCTATTACCATTGGTTCCATCATGTTGTGTCTTACTGGGTTTTAATATGTGTTATAATCTAAAAAATTTTATGGAAAATGAGATAGTATAGTAGCCATTGTTCATTTCTGTTATTTGGTTCAGAATGCCTTGTAATACTTTTATTCTCTTGAATGGTTTTATTCTATTTTGTTATGTTTGATATTATTGTATGTGAAGCTATGCTCAACTATTTCAACAAAAAAGACATTATGGTAGCTACTGTTGATATCCAATTGTCTTGTTGTGAAGTGCTGTGTTGCTGTGTTGTTCTGTTCTGAACTGCTTTATTCTGTCCTCTTTTGTTTTATTCTCTTTAAAATTAAAAAAAATAGGGGGCACTGGGAAAACAAACAGCCAGCTCAGCACTCTGCTAAGGTGCTGTGGCCTGGGAAACTGTGACCACCACAAAGCGAGAACTATCGGTGTTTCCTGAGCTCCATGCCATGTTAGAACTTGGGTCAATGGGAAAACAAGCTGCCAGCTCACTGCTCTGGTAAGCAGCTGTGGCCTGGGAAGCCGCGCTCATCCCAGAGTGAGAACTATGGGTGTTTCCTGAGCTCCACGCTATGTTGGAACTTGGGTCACTGGGAAAAAAAGCAGCCAGATCACTGCTCTGGTAAGAGGCTGAGAGCCTTCTGGCATGCGGGCTAAAAATCAAACATCCATTACCCCCCCCCCCCAGCCCCGTTAAAATGTAAGAGCCAGAGATCTGAGTATCTCTTGGGAGGATCAAGGTATGCAATATAGCAAATAAGGGGGATTTCCTTCTACCATCTCTTAGAAGGCAAACATCTTTATCACTGTTTTACTCTGTTCTGATTAATGGTATTGCTCTATTCAGTAATCTATTTTTATAACTTTGAGATTTTCCTTCAATTTTGCTGTACCTGATTGAAAGAACAACTATTGTGAAGAAAAGGAGATATACTATTGTATACATTCCTCTTATCCTGGTAGCCTGCTGTGAAGTTCTGTGCCAATTTCACTATACTGCCTCAATTTGCTTTGTTCTGTCTTGTGCTGCTGTATTTTACTAACAGAACTGTTGCAACCTCACTGGTTGAATGTCCACTTTGTATGCTTTAATTTTGTAACTTGAACAACTATATCTAAGAAGACAATATGTAATTTATCAACTTGTGATTTCTTACTGTTTATTTATTTTGAAATTCTGTAGTTTCTACCCTTTTTTCTGTTTTGCCTTTATTCCTCTTTTAAAAAAATTTTAAAAAAAGAAAAGAAAAGAAAAAAGAAAATAATATCTACCTGCGCTTCTACCCTCAAATTTCAAAGGGGGAATACCACCTTCCTCCCTTATCACACCCCCTCCTGCTCGTGGGCCATACACTCTCCCGCTGTTCCCTTCCTCCCTCTCACCCTCCCACTGTCCCTCTATCCTTTCCTTGCTTCCTTCCTCCCCTGCAGGTTCCCTCTCTCTTCCTTCCTCTAATTCCCATCAGTGGGAGGAAGATCCCTCCTCCCTTCCTCCTCAACCCTTCCTGCTGTTCCCCTCCTTCCTTCCTTCCTTCCTTCCTTCCTTCCTTCCTTCCTTCCTTCCTTCCTTCCTTCCTTTCTCCTTTCCTTGCTTACTCCCTCCCTCCCAGCATCCCTTCCTCTTATTTCCTTCATTCCATTCTCTTCCTTTCCTTGCTTTTTCTTCTCCCTCCCCCGAGTCTTCGTCCCTCTTCCTTCCTCAAAAGGCCATCAATGTGGGAAAGATCCCTCCTTCCTCTCTCCTCACCCCATCCTGCAGTTCCCTTCTCTCTCTCCTCTCTTCCTCCCCACCCCCCAGAGAACACACAGCCCCACACTGGCAGGTTCACAGAAGTAGGTTTATTGCCCCCATCATTGGAATGTGTTGGTGCATAATTTTGGGGATCCCTCAGATGCTCAATTGCTGTACACAGGCCACAGGCCACCTCTCAGGTGATAACCTGGTTTGCAGCTTCTGAGGCTGTGGGACTGTGGCAACATCTTTCGTGGGGCTGGGAATCCACAGCCTCTAGCAGAATTCTCCCTGTCTTCAGAGGCGATGTTTCTCTTGAAACCTCTTTCGGCTTGGACTTCTCAGAGCTGCACACTTGGGCCTGAACTTCCTTGGGGTCCCTGCGTTGTGCTTCCAGTTGGGGTGTCTGGCTGGTGTTTTTCATTGTGTTGGTGCCACAGGCCAAACCCGTTGCCACTCCCAACTTTTCGGGTCACCCGCGCGAGTGGGTACATCCTGGGAGACATTTTTCTGTGTGTCCAGGGGCTTCCATTGCTGTGGGATTTTTGGTTTGCCTGGAAGACACAGGGGAGATCACAAAAGAGCCCTGGTTTGGGGGAGATTGGAAGCAGCGATGGGAACAGGAGCTTCATGAGAAGGGGCACAGACTGAGGACAGCAAACAGTGTTGGGTAGGTTGTCAAGGGGACAAGAGCAGGAGTAGGTTGGTTCACTCACCTTGCCCTTCAATGTAGGCACTGACGTCGTTCTTATATTCCTTGTGAGGTGGGTAGTTGGACCTTTTCTTTCAATTGATCTAGGCAGCCTCCACGACAGAGGCTGACACCTGGCCATGCTTCTGAGAGAAGCTCCTTCCAGTGGTCTGCCCTGGGTGGGCCTGACCTCCGTTTATCTACTGCCACTGAGGTGGCCACGCCCTTGGGCTTTCTTTGGTCAGCAAGTCACCAGCCAATGGTAGCCCTGGGTGGGCCAGGAGGCTTAGACGTCACAAAGCACCAGCTGGACAAGTCCATGGGGAAGGGGGAAGGTATGGTGAGTTCAACATGGTATAGTTAGAGAAGGGAAAATTATTTCTCAACCCTGAAAAGCTTTCCCAAACTGGTCTCCCACCCCTTCTATCTACCAGGGCTCAGTTATCATGGATCACATTCCAGGGAGAGGGTCTTTCCGCCACACTCTTCCTAAGGCCACCCCCATTCAGTGGTACATTCTGTTCTGTCCCTTCTCCTACCCTCACCTAATTTGTTATTTACCTGATCTTTCCTGCTAATCGGCTCAGATCTAAGACTATGCAGAAATGTGCACCATCCTTCCCTCCTACTGATTTCTCTCACGCACTTTGAAGATTACTTACTTCTTGACTACCTCAGTGTTGTTCTGATTCACATTTCTCCAATGGATAAAGATGCCAAATATTTTTAATATATTTTTCATCATTTGTATTTCAGCTGTGAAGTCTACTCCTTCAGATTACACACTTTTGACTGGATCTTTGATTTTGTGGCCAATAAAGAATTTTTAAATATGTTTTTCAAACATGAAGAGTTAGATTTAAATGAATAAATGACATTTCTCCAAGTTGATTGCAATTGAATCATAACCTATTATTATTGCAATTGAATCATATCCTCCTTATATTGCTAATCTCTCTGACTCTGAGGAGGTAACACTCTTTGTGACTAGTGCTAGTTTCTTTAGGAGTGGCCTTGGTCTTTTAGTGACTCAAACATGTTACCCAAGTTGTTCACCATTTGAACTGGAACTGAGTATGAATATTTCCACAAACGGGGACATGACAGTGTTTTTAAGACTACTATTCACAGTGAAGTACTTGTTTTAGGGTTTTTTTGCCATATCTTGCTTCCAATTTTCACAGTTACAAAACTGTTCAGTGCTTATCTCAGTTAACATTCCCTGCAATCATCTTTGCACACAGATGTCTAACACACTCCAGCTCTCATTTGAACACAGACTAAATACACATTCTCCTGTTTTAATTTCAGGCCTTCCTGAGCAGCACTCAACCACTGTTGCTCCAACCAGAATCCATGTGTCCATAATAGGAACCACAATACACTCTTCCTTCAGAGAATTTACCACTATTACTATTAATTCCTTTATGTTATTAAGGATTTTATTCATAAGCTGTTACTGCAAGTTAACAATACTCTTCTGAGGTTGTTATTCTTATCGTTATGATAAAATGGACTCCTAGAGCTTTAAAGACCTATCTAATGTCACTGACATAGTAGAGGATCCAGATTTCCACAACAGACTGAATTCTGCACACAATCTTGCACATAGTCTCCAGTGTCACTATTTTGGGAAATGACCACTTCTGTCCTGTCCTCATGATAACCCAAATTAAATACGGATCCATAGATAAATTCCTGGGCTAATGATACCCAAATATTTACAAGAGTCCATAACTGAAATTAAAGTTGAGGAAAGATCTGTGTATACAAGGTGCTGTGATTGACTGGACCATATCTCCCTGGTCTCCTGTGGCCACACAATCAGGGCGAACTCACACACACACACACACACACACACACACACACACACACACACGATTCACAAGGGGATGATTTCTGTTTCCCTCATCACTGTAATCTTCTGATGTTAAATGTCCCATCTACCCTAATGACTCTTGGTCACTGCCATATTTCTGGAGCCTTTGCGGGTACTTTGAGCTTTCCAGCCTCCCCTTTCCTGGATCCTTGGCTCATCACTCCTGCAGGTGGAGTTCCCAACCTGCTCTATTCGACCTACTCAGGTGCAGCTTCATGGAGTGTCTCATCCAGCTGGTGATAATGTCTCAAACTCACTGCCACTCCCTGTTCTTTGGTTTTCAGAACTGCTGAAAGATCTAGGGCAGGATTTTTCTTTGAACCTTCTGAGGGTTGTGTATTTCCACTCTTCGCTTTCTTGTTCACCTGGAAGGATGCAGGGAGATCACAGAAGAGCAATGGATTTGGGAAAGTAGGAGGAGGAACAATGAGAGCAGGAGCTTCATGAGAAGGGGCATGGTCTGAGGACATGGTAGGAGGCTTGAGCACTGTCAAGGGGGACCAAGGAGGAGTGTGGATGGTTTACTCACATCGATCTTACACTTGATGGTGAAAACTGCTTTCTTTTCTCCCTCACAAGGATGCTTCTTCAGGATCTCCACTCAGTGCTGGTGGTTTGAACTTAGGTGGAGAAGGAGGCCTTCTCTTCTCCTTCACTAGAATGTCTGGATCAGCTACTTCAGTTTCTGCACACAGTGCTGCTGATTTTCAGCAAATGTTCACTCTCTGCTTCCCAGTGGTCTACCTCAGGTAGGACTCACCTCCCTTTGTACCCCTTTTGCCAAGATGACCATGCTCTTGGTATTGTGATCAGTAAGTCACCAGCCTATGCTAGCCGTGGTGGGGTGGCTTAGACCCCACAAAGCACCATCTGGACAAGGGCAGGGAAAGAGACATCATGAGTCCAATATTCCTTATGGAGAAGGGTGAATGTGCTTAGCACACCCACACAGCTCTCCTGCACTCATCTTCCACCCCTCTTATCTCCCTGTGCTCAATACAAGGGGGGGTCAGGAAGCAGGGATGTGACTTCTCCACAGTCTTGCCAAGGCCGCCCCTTTCAGTGGAACATTCTCTGCCTTCCACACCTGCTCCGTTTCCTAGTTTGTGTCTTACCTGAGCCACCTCCCTGTGAATCTGGCCATATGTAAGCCCATGTGGAGATTTCCTCTTCCTCCTCCTTACCTCCCAAATTTCCAAAATACTGGCCATTTTTAAGGACGCTTATCATTAATCAGTGAGTCCTGCCTAGGGTCTCAAGAGAGTGAGCTCACTAGATTGAATGGACATTAAATATACCCTTATTTGATTTGATAGTTCTATCAGAAAGTAGTATGTACCTGAACCTTGACCCTCAAATCTCAATCATTTGCAGGGGCAGCTCAAGTCCCTCCATTCTCACTCCCCTCCTCTTGTTCTCTTCCTTCTTTCTTTCCTTGCCTTCTTTCTCTCAAATTTCCAGCAGTGGGAGGAGAATCCCACCTTCCTCCCTCCCATCCCAGCCAGCTTCCTCTGTTTACTTTAATCTTTCCTTTTTCCCTCCCCACCCCAGAGAACACATAGACAAACATTCACTGCTTGGCAAGAGGGAAACTTTATGGTCACCATCACTGGAAAGTGTTGCTGTAGAATTTTGGGATTACCTTAGAGACTAGGCAGATTGCTGGTAATGTCTCAGATAGTAGAGATTTCTAGCCTGTCTTGGCTTGTGACTTCCAGATCGTCCTGCAGGGTCCTCAAGTTCCTGGCCATATATAAGACTTCAGTATGTGGGGATTTCCTCACCCTTTCCTCCTGTGAACTTCTCTCATGCACTTTCAAGATTACCTGCCTCCTGCCAACCACCAATGTGCTCCTCCTACCCTTTGTGCATGTTCATGACGCTTCCTCAGTTTATATTATTTAAGTCTGAAATCATGTTTCCCAAAATCTTTTCATTTTATTCATTCTTATTCTTCTTGTAGTTTTTTCTCTTATGTTCCTCACTTCTTCGTACTCATTGTACTTGTTTTTCTTTTTACAAGGAATTCTTTCTCAATTTGTAAAAGTTGGAGCTTTACTATTTATTTTGCTGTATTGAGGACTAAACAATGTACTTCGCATTGAGTTGCATCTCCAGCTATTTTAAAATTTTTTTCTTTTGAGACTATGTCTGACAAAGTCCCTAAGTTGCCATGCCTTGGTGTGAACTTGAGATTCTCATGAATTTGCCTCTCTCACTGTTACTATCACAAGCATTTCTCCCTACTGCACATTGAGCTTTATTGTTAATTTTTTTCTTTTATATTTGATGATTAAAGCATTTCAGTACAAATAATTTTTGATGGTGTTCATTGTTTTTGCCATTTCCTTCATATTTCACATACTTTTATTGTCTTTGTTATCTCTTAGGCTCTTCCTGTCAAATGTATGGTTCTAAATAATATTTTAATTGTACATTTCATAATACTGTTTCATCTCTTTGAGTTATATTTATTAGCAATGAAAACAGAAATGGAACAACAGCTACTAACACTTTCTTAGGAGATAAAAGAATTGTTATTCTGTTCTCCTCCTATATTCATTGTTTTAATTTTTTCTGTTTCTGTGCTTTGTGACCTACTTACTTATAAAGACCATTTGTTTCTTTCTTTGTTTCAAACATCAGGCTAGAAATCCCCATCTAGCCCACATAAACAATCTCATCATTCTCGCTTTAGCCCACTGACCTTGCCCTGGTTCCGTTCTCAAAACTTCCTTCTCCTGGCTCCCGGAACCCTGTGCCAGCTTCACATGCAGAAGAGGTGAAGTCAGCTCCACAAACATCTCACAACTTTGGCCATTCTCACTGTGCTGACCATTATTCTCTGGCAACTGTAAAGTGTGCCTGTATTCTCCCATAGGAATTTTAATGATTTAGATTTCTTTCTTTGGTCTTTTCACCTTCACTCTTCAAAGATAAAGTAGACCCAAACTGCCTGGTGCAAGAACACCAAGTATTTTATTTTATTTTATTTTATTTTATTTTATTTTATGATGTAAAGAGGGAAAGCAAGGCAATCAGATCTCAACAACATCTTTTCTCCTTCTCTGCCAGAGCCAGAGGCACATTAGCATGACAACTGTGCTGTCTTTTAAAAACAGAGTGTATTCCATCAGTGGACACAAGGGAGAAGCTCATTAGCTTGCACCAGGAAACAACTGTATTTAATCTTCTTGGATAAAATTCTATGAATCCTATTGAATCAGTTCAGATTTACCCAGCAGGTTCTTTGTGAAATTTTAAAATTCATAATAGGTTTGTCCTAGCTCTACTTTATTGGAAAGGTTTCTAACATGGACAAGGAGTGTCTTGGAAGATGATATCTTAGCTCCAGATAGGAATGATATTAAAACTTTCCATGATTAGTCAGGCATGAGAGCAGACTAATCAGAATAAACCTGAGTCATAGATAATATTTGAAAAAAGTCTTGCCCATGTGAAACCTTGTTTCATGAGATGAGACACATCTGGGGCCTCCAGATTTCAGCCTTTGAAGTAACATGATGCTCCTTCCAGCTGGAGCTCCCTCATCTACTGAACACCACTGAAGCTCAATTAAAAAGCACCTACTGAAAGTTTATTAGGGAGACATTACAAAGGGTAGAACTACAGGAAAAAAATTGAGAGCATATATCTGGATTCAGTAATTTGCTGTGAGTGTATACTTACTATAAAACTACACTCAAAGGTCAATATCAAGAGATTGGTGAACTCACTAATGATTCAGGGATTTGAGGCTGTGTGCAAAGATTCACAGAAAATGATTCTCAGAATTACCTGATTCTCAGAACTATTTAAGGGTTGCCTAACAACAAATATCAATGAAATTAATGATTTCATCTGTGATTTTAAAAAAAAACTAAGAAAAAGTACAGAATACAAAGGCAAAAGAACAATTTATAATAGAAAATAAATGAAGCTAATCATACATGAAACTGGCAATCTAATTAGAGAAAGTAATTATTTGAAGTGTCATTAAAACACACTACTCTGTATCATTAGGGCATGTATTTCAAAAGAAAACAAATGTAAAGTAATTTCATTTGAGAGTTTTATAATTGGTATTAATACTACATTGCTACCTTGAAACTAGTTTTGTATTTCAAAGCAAAAAGAAAATAAATGACATAGTCCAGGATTTTTCAATGTAAAAGAGCCATAGGAATAAAAGCAAGTAAATACAAATACTTTAATGTTAAATTTAAATTGAAAACAGTCAATGTAACATGTGTACACACATGTGTGTGCCCTAACGCTGTCTGTTGAGAACACTTGGAATTGATGACATGCCAGAAGCTGTGATGCTTAAATTTCATTAGATAGTGAGAAGAAGCAAGGCTCTTTGGAAAAGCTGGTATCTTTAGATACAGTATACTAGAAGCACAGCAAGTGGTATTACATTTTTAAAAAATTGTTGCATCCTGGATCCACTAAGGTGAAGTAATTCAAGCACTTAGTTTCCTTATCTGTATAATAGGACTGGTATTAGCCCTTTCTTCTGCAAAAAGATCCATATGATCATCATTCAATAAATATTAGCTACTTCTGTTTTGACAGTTTAAAATAAAACCTACATACTTGGTTTTTCTCATGCACCAGTCTGTAGTCATGGTGAGGATTCACTTGTATCTAACTTTGAAACACATCTAAGCTGAGTCCTTTGAAGCAGTCACTGTGTTCTCTTTACCTTTTTATAGCCAGAACAGTGTATTTCTTCTGAAACAAAGAACCATAACTAATGATTTTATAAAACTGAAATGAATTACAGCATATGTAAAAGAATCAATAGTAAATAAAAACTACCACCATTAAGAGCATTCCTTTTTCTTTGCTTAGGATAAATACCTAAAAATAAATACTAGAAGAAATATCACCCTGGAGGAGACTTTCTAGGAGTAGGGACATTTGGAACTGGTCTATTTTCATGGAGTCTCACCACAAGGTGTCACAGTGTGCAATCATGCAGGAAAAGACAGTGAAAGATCACTCAGAGATGAGACTTAGGGTTCAGTCACCAAGGAGGCCAGAGGGGCTATCTCAACCAAGGGAACCCAGCATGAGGAGACTCCTAGGAGCAGCACTGAAGCTGAGATCTCTCAGGCTTTTATTTAGAGTATCAGTGTGGGAGAAAAAAGAAGAAGAAAAGCAGCTTGGACAAGGAACCATCTCGAGACTAGGCAGCTTTTTGGAGGAAAGTGGAGGGACAAGGACCAGACACAACATGCCTCACTAATCTAAGCTTCCTGTTGTTTAACCATTCAACCCTTATAGGGCCAGGTGCTTTCCACAGTTGAAAAATTCACTCACAGGGCAAGTCCCCCACAGATTAGGATTTGCTAAAGGAAAAGTTCTGAACCCGGTTCTAGCGCAGACTATGCCTGCCTCTTCTGGAAAAGCATGAGATCTTTCACTGGTCAGTAGGCAGAGGTTCAAATGTGCTCCAGAGTTGTGCACCACCCCTCTTCATCTGGACAATTGAATCCAGTTGCTAAGAGATGAAACTAAATGTCTGGCTTTAATAGGATGAAGTCCAGGTGAATCTCAAAGCTACTAAGAATAAAGAGGCAATATTTTGATTAGATTCATTAAAAACCAGAGCCTGAGGCAAGATTATGTCATGTGTGACACCAGAAAGCAAGATGGGGAGGGAAAGAGGTGAAACCCTCCTCAGGGCATATTCTCAAAGTCACTGCTGTGTGTTCCATTCTTCCAGGCAAGAAGAAGAAATGACCAAGCTAAAAATGAGAGGTTCACACATTTATATATATGCTCCCTTCCCTCACTATGGGCATCGTTACCAGATCTACTAATGTTGTGTTTCTGGTCTGTGGTGAGACAAGGGCCTAGCATAGTGCTGAGGTATAAGACGAGACCTTGGAGCAAGATGCAGAAAGATCTGTGCTTGAGGTTGGGTCTTGCAATTGCAAGCTGAGTAGATTTGCAAGGAACTGTCTATCTGGGCTGCAACTGGGATTCAAGCAGGCCAAAGAGGTATGACATAGCCACCAAATGCATCTTCCTTAAAGGGCCAGCCAAGGGCTTCCTTTCCCCCAAACTTCACTGTTGCTTTGTCCTTAAAAGAGCAGTCACCTTCATGCCTGTATTCACCCTTAGTTTTCAACCCTCCTTG
Source organism: Hydrochoerus hydrochaeris (assembly GCA_004027455.1). Classification (NCBI taxonomy): domain Eukaryota; kingdom Metazoa; phylum Chordata; class Mammalia; order Rodentia; family Hydrochaeridae; genus Hydrochoerus; species Hydrochoerus hydrochaeris. The sequence continues at coordinate 25,221 of PVLA01010391.1, read as the reverse complement.
ACACAGAAAATGGGTTGAGATGAAGCACAAATGGGATTAGAGTTACAATACAATGAAAGATACCTTCTTTGAAGACCCATAACAGTGTGTTGATGAACTAAGGATTTGGGTATGGAGACAGGGTGATAAGTCAGAAAAATCACTAAAATACTCTGGGAAAGAAAGGAGGGAACACGTAAATTCAGGTTATTGAGGTGCACACACATAAAACAAAATGCTTAATGAAATAAATGAATGAATTGTTCTCCCCGCGAATGTGAGGAGGAATCAAGAATGACTTTCAGGTGTGGCACAAGCTTCAGCACCCAAAGCATCTATCTCACTCTGCATGGGGTAAAGTCCTGGGGAGAGCCCCAGAGCAGCCCTAGCATAGTCAGTGGCCACCACCTGGACTCATGGCCTGCTTTGTCACTGTGCTGCCATGATTGCTTGCATGCCAGAGGTCATAGCTGGAAAATACTTCTTAAGAAGCCACCACCCCTATGCATTCAAGGCAGTGGTGCCACTGTAGCCACTGGCAGTGGGGACATGCAGAGCAGAAGAGCTAGGAAAATTTGTGTGATCCCATTTGTGTAATATTTCCAAATTCAGTTCATTCATTCGTCATGGACCAGTGGGTGATGTACCCTATAGAAGAAAAGCTCCTCCTATGCAGGAGGAGCTGGAATTCGGAAAAGTGACTTTAACCACATGTGAAAGTAAGGACAGGACTTAAAAATTAACAAAGATGTTTTTGAGCCACCAGGCCTGTCTTCAGACTACTTTCTTTGTGTCTCATGGTGTACATGAGCCTAGCACTGGACATTTTACATGATTTCCCTGATTTTGCAGGTGGAAGCTGTAATTTCGACATGGCATTTAGAAATTCTAGTCCCTCTTTAGCATGAGAGTGGAAAAAGTGCAACATATTGACTCACACTGTACTGACTTATTATACATTACAGTACACAGTCATGAGATCAGAAGGTATGAAAATTGTTGAGAACTATACAAATATCACCAGATCATTTTGTGACCTAACAGATGTGTGGCAAGACATGCAGGAGACCTACTTCCCCATGGTGAAAGGACTCAGAGTGAAAATTTTGCTGGTCTTATGTGTGGATGACATCATGACCATGAAAATATTAAGAGCCACCAGACTTTAAGACTGTTAGCTTTGCAGACCACATTAGTGTGGTGGTGCAGTTTTCACCTGTGACTCCCAAAATACATGAGGAAGAACTACATGATCACATATCACTGGTCATCAATGACCACTCTGAAGACATTGATAAGAGGTGTGAAGCGCAAGTAAATGGAAGCTTCAGTGGAGATTTCAGTGATGCACTAACCATTTAATTGCAAACACAAACTACTGTTATCTCATTATTGTACTATCTCCCTGTGTGGGACATGGTCAAAAGTGAATGAGTAAACTAAATGATTAAACTACAGGAAAAAAGCACATAGGCTCCAGGAGGAAGGAGTGACTAAGCTGTGGAACAAAAGCACATAGGCTCTATGAGGAGTCAGTGATTAAAGGAGGGGCAGAAGGCACACAAATAAATCACCTGCCAGGCAACAAGCATGGGGCTCTGTGAGCCATAAATAATTAACATGTGTCAGAGAAAAAAGATGGCCAATTGATAGGTAGCATGATAGAGAGCCTCTCTGAAAAACCACTCAGATGCTAGAATTTAACACCATGGAGAAGACCAGATGAAAGGAGAGGAATTCCCATGACCCAGGAAGAAACTGAGAAAAAAGAAAAAGAAAAAAATACAAAAAGAAAACGCATGGATAGAGGGCTGGATCTGGGCACGCTCCTGTCACTGTACTGGGCAAGTCTTAGAGTTGGGTGACTCACGATTGAGCTAAGGTCTCGGCCCTGTCAAGAGCGAGGGTTGGTGAGCCCAAGACCCTTGGTGGGAGGAGGTGTTGCAACAGGGAGAGGAACTAGCAAACGGAGCTGCACAGACTTTGGTGAGTGCTGCAAACTGGGTTTCCCAGAGCTGGGTGACTGGCTAGAACACATTGGAGCTGGGCAGGACAGGCTTGAATCAACAACTGAAGCAGCATCAGTTGATGGCTCCTGGCCCAAAGTGGATTGGTGGGATCTGCTTGGGCTGGGCCATGCCCTGGGTCAGGACCCAATAGCCAGGGACAAGGCTATCCCGAACCTGTGACATCTGCAGGGCACACACTAATGTGCTGAAGACACTCACTGGTTAACTGGCTTAGAAGGGAGATGCCTGCCCACATCTCCTCTGTGTGCACCTCACAGATCAACAGCAAACTCTAGAGGACAGCAATCCCCTAGCCAGTACACTTCAGAAAAACTGTAAGCAATACAAAAAGGTCCTGAGACCTCCACCATTCACCTGTCTGAAAGAAATCAGAAACATGACAATACAAAGAAACAACAAAAAGCCTGCAACTGCTGACCCAGGGAAAATAAGTCCAGGAGAGGTAAATACAGAGGAGATCGAGGGCAGCAAATATTCAATATCAGACACAGTCTCATCAGAAATAAAGAAATACTTCCATGACCTCATCGATGAATTTAAACCCAAAATCCTAATTCAAGTGAAGCAAGATATAAGAAGATTATTAAAAGAAATGCTGGGCACTCCTCAAGAAGACACAAATGGAAGAGTGGAGGAACCCAGAGAAAGGAGAGAAGCCTTTGATGAAGAAAATAAACAAAATCTAGAATACATGAAGCAGATCTAAAGAGAATATCAGGAAATTAAAAACTTCATTGAAAGCTGGCAAAACTTCTTGACAGAAACTGAAGACAGAGCTTCAAAACTTGAAGATAGATTGGAAATGTATGATCATGAAAGGAAGGATCTCTTAAAAATAATAAGGAACCAGGAAGTAATGACACAAAGGCTAGAAGACGACAAAAGGCTTTATGACTTAAGAATAAAAAATGTGATTGAAGAAACAGGGACAAATACAAATGAAATAAAAAGGCTATTCACAGAAATAATTAAGGAAAACTTCCCAAGCATAGGAAACAGAAGTGATGTTCAGATATATGAGGCATACAGAACTCCAGCCAGCTACAACCAAAACAGATCTACACCCAGACATATAATAATCAGGATCCCAGAAATTCATCCCAAGAACAGAATATTAAAAGTGGTCAGAGAGAAGAAACAGATCACCTATAAAGGAAAACCCATCAAAATCACAAAAGACTTCTTGACACAAGCCATCAAATCAAGAAGAGCTTGGAGTCTTGATTTCCAAGCCCTGAAAGAAAATAACATCCAACCCAGATTGATGTACCCTGCAAAACTGTCTCTCAAAATTAATGGAGAAACAAGATGTTTCCATGACTAAGAGGAACTGGGGGAATTCGTGACCATCAATCCAATCCTACAAAAAATACGGAAGGACATTTTAGAGAGGGAAGTTAAAGTTTCAAGGCCTTCCAGGCATGAGGGCACATGCCTGTTATCTCAGCACTCCAGGAGGATGAAGTATGAATGCAAGTTCAAGCCCAGCCTGGGCAACTTGGTGACTTAATAAGACCCTGTCTCCAAATTAAAAAAGAAAATGTCAAGACCTAATTCTCACCTTGCTGATTTTTCAAAGCCAATTAAACACCAGTAGCTTCATTACAACACACAATATCAATCTCTTAGTATTTCTGAAAATTAAATTGAATTCTCCTGCAAGTTCTTTCCATGGTACCCAAGACACTGTGAACACTCAGAAATTAGCACTACTTATAATCATCGCTTTCATTCTTCTTCAGTAATACCCAACTTGTCATTGTTTTGGTGGTTATTTTTCTCTTGTTGCTGAGGCAAAACACCAGATTCCCAAAATTAGGGAAGCAAAGGTTTATTTAGCTTACATTTTGTAGAGATTTCTGTCTACAATCAGTTGGTTCCAAGGCAGGGTGACATGGCAGAGGGGCAACCATTTATGGCAGCAGAAGACAGGAGAGCAAAATGGAAGGAGTACACAGGGAAGATTCTTTCTATCCCTTATGTTGTATGAAGGCTACCTTTCCTCAGATGGGAATAGCATGCATGTCCATAATGCCAGCATTGGACCATGAATTAGTCAGAAATACTAAAAGCTTGCTCCCATGACTGCTTGAGGCTTTGAGGGAACATCCACACATGAACCATAACAATGTCACTACTCTCAGTGTTTAAGGACTCTGACTTCATAACTTCATTTGGCTGTCACTTAAGCAAACCTGAATGACTGTAGCTTCAAGTTTGCAGCTCTGTGGAATTCGATTACACATTTTTTCCTGAATAGAAGTAGTATTTGATATTGAGAGTGGGTCATGTTTATTTACTAATAGAACACAATATGGTATTCTTCTGATAAATGTGCTTTCTGTGACTCCATATATTTCTTTTACTGAATTTCAAAATAGTGGATCCTGGTACCAATCATCAAATGACAAATGACAGTAATTAATCCTTTTAAAAATCTAATGCAGTGCATAAAAAAATACAGAAGCACTACATGAACCAGTTTGCTTGCAAAAGTAAACAATAACAAATACAATGTAATGACATTATAGCATTGATTTTTACTTTGTAATTACATTATATGAAGTAAATAAACTCTAAGATTCCTTCTTTGCTGTATGGAAATCTATTCACCTTACTTAACAACTAATATTCAATAAAGCACAATGAAAACCCTTATTGTCTTGACTTTCTATTGTCAACTTAAATTTGTTTACTGTCTGCACCTTATACTCTGTGGACAAAATTCTAAGAATTTCCAAAACTCTTCCATTCACTTTTAGGAAAAATGTCTTGGAGTCATTTTAGCCTTAAATAGTACTTGTTTTAGTAATAAATATCCAGAACCTTCATAATGGTAAAATCTTGAATATCTATTAAAATTTATAGTTTCTCTGCCTACCTTGTAACTTAGCAAGTCATCTCATAGATATATTCCTACGAAAAACAGGTACATAGTTTCCAAAGACTTATGTATTACTACGTGTATAAAAGATGTATCCAAGTAGCCTCAAATGGGATAAATTAAAATGTCAGGAAACAATAGAATAGATCAATACCTATGTGATGCAAAAGTTATGCAACAGAATACTAGTCAAAAACAAAATATAAACTGGTGTGAAAAATGACAACAAAACTGTTACTATTTGAAAAAGAATCAGTACACAAAAGGGTATGCAATGATAGTTAAAATAACTAACTTTCAAAATATATTTCAGTGGCAACTGACCTATTTGAAATATACATGAAGTATACACACTGTTACTCAAGGGAACAAGTAAGCAGACTGACTAGTAAGTGAACATTAACAAAGTTGAGTGCCTTGGGGATACAATACTCTACATATCCTGAGTTATACTACCTTGTGCCCTCCTCAGAAAAATGTGCATGTGTGCATACAAACACACACACACACACACACAAATTATACAAATACATATGCAAAACATATCCAAATTTCATTGATATCATTCTCTTACTTTTCTAGATAATTCGTATTATATTCAAATGACATATATTAATATCTCATCAAATAATATGAATACAGAACAGTGAAAAAATACCAAGTAATCAGATCCATGTGGTTAGCCAAAAATAATCCAACTGAAAAAAAACCACCCAGCCACAAAATGGAACATTCCAAGCTCTCGAAAAGAATAAAGGTGGTTAACTGTTTTACTGCCTCTCATTATATTGACTAACTTTTTCCCATAGTCAACCACTACCCCAAATACTAAATACTTTGTTTTCTTCCAGATTTAAAGAAAGGAATGATATCACACATCAAAGAGAGCAGAGACCAGGAGCAAAGTGTGATCTCTCTGGGACCTAGAGTTGAAGCACAAAAATTTGGTAAAGACAAGGAAAGAGGTGAATCTCTGGGAATTTCAAGGGAGATGACAGGAAGACTAAAAACTAGAGAAGCCAGAGAGATGGAGCACAGTGCACAGGAAGGAATAAGGCAGTCTGGCAGGCTCACCTTGGCTGTTGGGGAAGGGACACATAGAGCCCCTGAGAAATTCAAGCTCAGCTTGGGGACAACATGGGGGCCCTGTCTAATATGAGGAGAAACCAGGCATGGCATGTGTGGCTCCGTTAGGCAGCTTGGCTTGGCAGTGCTGGCATTAAGTCCAATAGACAGCTTGAACCCCTGCCCTGCTGCCTACTCCAACACGGAACTCAAAGGTCACTTCACTTTCCACATCTACCAATGTGAAAGGGGGCATGGCATGGCTTGGATCATTGTCATAGCCTGGGCTACATAGAGACATGGGAATCTGGAGCATAGGGTGTGGGGAACCTCACAACCTTCAGGCCATACAGCTAGTCAGAGAACACATGACTTGCAGTGCACAGAGGAACATGGAAATGGGGAGCTGAAAAAATGACTACAGTCTCAGTTCAGATGCGCTACCCACCTGCTCACAGCAGGAAATGTGGGTCAGGAAGCAGGATTCTCACACACGGGAAAGCAGGTGTGGAAACAAGACAGTTCTCAGCAGTGACTCACTATCCTCCACCACACCTGCTAGACTGCCAAAAAGTATACTAACCTCAGATTAACTAGAGTTCGTGAAAAATTAGAAAGGAGCACCAATGGCATAAAAACCTGCTTACAGAAATAATAGCGGAAAACTTTCCAAATACGGGGAAAGAATTTCACATAAAAAAGTGAGGCAGATGCAATGGGAAATAGCCAAGATCAGAAGAGAACTTCTTCACAGCACATCAAATTCAAATTCCTAAAGGCCCAACAGAGATCAGAATTTTAAATCTGTTAGAAAAACAATGAATCTAACTAACTTAGAAAGCAATTAGAGTAACAGCAGACTTCACTTAAAAAATTTAAAGACCAGTAGAGCTTGAATGGAAGTGTTTCAAGTCTTAAAAGAAAACACCTTCCAACTATGACTTATATATCCTGCAAAACAAATTTTCGAAACTGGAGGACAAACAAGGTCTCTTTATGACAAAAAGTGCCTTAACTAATTCATGGTCACTTAGTCAACACTATGAAAAATTCTCAAGACTATCTAGAAAGGTACAATGTAGTCAATGCTGTCGAACCATCTAATAGAATAAAAACACCAGGAAGGGTACGTAGGGAAGCAGAAGGGTAAAAGAAAAGGGAATCATCAACAAATAAATAATGAAATAACAGGAATAAGCCCATAGTTTTCATTACTAATTCTCGACATGAATGGTCACATTGAGAAACTCACAGACTGAAAGAACAGATTAAAAAAAAATAGTATAATGTATACATGAAACACATTTACTCCCAAAAGACATTTGAAGATCAAATATCAAAGGATGGAAAATTCCATTTACTAATTGAGACCCCCACATGTGCAAAAGTAGGTCTCCTATCTTTAAACAAAGTAGAACTCAAGACAAAATCTGCTAAGGAGAAGCAAACAAGGTCCCTACATATTGGTAAAGGGAACAACCAAAAAGGAAGCCATAACAATTATAAATAATATATGCACTGCAAACTACTGTATGAAACTCCATTAAACGAATAGTAATGAACATAAAAGAGGGATTAAGTTTCAGCACAGTTTTAGCAGGGGACCTCCACATTCCACTGTCACACATAGATGAATCGAGTAGACAAAAGCATAAAAAAGGAATATCAGAGCTGAAACAATCCTTTGAACAAATGAACTGAATCAGGATCTCTTGAGGGTTCCAGTCAACAACAGAATCATGCTTTTCTCAACACAATGTAAACTTTCTCCAAAATAGACCACACACTAGTCCAACAGTCCCATGTCAATAAATGCAGAACAACTGAAATCATCCTATGGAAATTAACATTTCCCAGTGCAATGAAACTAGGAACCAATGGTGGGGAAACTACACCAAACATGCAAATACATGCAACTTAAATGAAATGAAGTACTCCTGAGCAATCAACGGGTGATAGAAGAAATCAAGCAAGAAGTCAGACATTTCCAGAATCAAATCATAATGCTTGTACAACGTGCTAGAACTTATGGCACACAACAAAAGCAGTCCAAGAATGTCATTTATAGGTGAGGATGTCTACATCAAAAAACAGTGTGAGTCCAAATAAATAAATTAATGATGCACCTAAGGGTCCTAGAAAAATAAGAAAACTCCAAATCCAAAGATAGTTCAAGCATGAAATGTACAAAGACTGAGAAATGATAAATTAAATTGAGACAGAAAATACAAAGAATCAAAGAATTGAATGTGTTATGAAATAGAATAAAAAAACTAATACACTGAGGAAAAAAAAGATACCATCAAAATCTAGAAGATAAATCATAAGTACACTGAAAACTCATACTCCAATCCGAAAATCCAAAAGCAATAGGTATATTGCTATGTAAATACAAACTACCGAACTTGAATAAAGAAAAAAATCCTTGAGAAATTCAAAATATGTAATGAAATTGCAGAAGCAATAATAATGATAAAAATAGTAATAATAATAAAAGAACTACCAAGGAACAAAAAACCACATTCTCACGGATTGACTGCTGAATTGTATAAGAACTTTAGGAAATAACAATTCCAAGCACTTCTCAAACTCTAATGAAGTTGAAAAGGGAAGCAGTACTCCCAAAATCATGCCTGAAAGCCAGCAGTAACCTGACTCCAAAACCAGAAAAGACCCAACCAAAAAAGAGAACTATGGGCCAATTTCGAAAAGGAACATGGAAGCAAAAATTGTCCATGAAATTCTGGCAAACAGAATGAAACAATATATCAAAAAGATTACATATTGTGACAAGATAGGCTTCATCCCTGGGATGCAAGGCTGGTTCAACATATTCAAATCAACAAATGTAATACATCACATACAGAGAAGCAAAGACAAAAGACAGGTGACCATCTTGATAGATGCAGAAACCACCTTTCACAAAATCCAATGTCCTTTCATGAAAAAAGGCCTGAAGAAAATTAGTAAGGAATGACCTTATCGCAGTCTGCTAAAAGCAATTTATGACAAATCTATGGCTAATATCATATTCAATGGAGATACACTGAAAAGCACTTCCTCTAAAATCTGGAACAAGACAAGGATGTCCAAAAGAAATAAGGGCAAAAGTCACATGATCATCTCAATACTTGCAGAAAAAGCCTTTGTTAAAATGTACCATCAATTCATTATTAAAAATTCAGAAGAAAATAGATACACAAGGGCTTTATCTCAATGTGATGAAGGCTATTTATTGCAAACCTACTGCCAACATCATAGTAAATGGGGAATATCTGAAAGAGTTTCCTCTAAATCAGGGACAAAAGAAAGACACTATCACCACTCATGCTCAGTGTATTACTTAAAACGTTACCCAGAGCACTCAATCAAGTGAAAGAAACAAACATGACATGTATAGGAAGAAAAGAAGTCAAATTACTAGCATCTGCAGGACACATGATCCCATACAAAGACCCAAAGAGCCCATCAAAATCTCTCAAGAATTTGACTCAAAGTAAGAAGTAAAGTAAAATACAAAGTTCACACAAGGAAATCAATTGCATTCTTGTACAACCCTAATGAATTCACTGAGGAACCAACTACAGAAACAATAAATTTTACAACAGCATCAAGAAAAATCAAATTGGAATTAACCAACAAATAAGTGAAAGACCTCTACAACAAAAACTACATGAACCTGTGAAAAAGAGATCTAACAGGACATCAGAACATGAAAAGATATCCATTGTTCTTGGATAGGCAGAATCAATATTGTCAGAAAGGTCACTTCCCAAACTGATAGTTTTAATGCAACCACAATCAAATACCCACATCATTCCCACAGAAGTAGAAAAACAATTCTAAAATTCATATAGAACCAGAAAAGAAACCCTGGGCAAGAAGAGCAAAGCAGGAGGTATCACAATCACTAATCACAGACTTCAAATTGCACTACAGAGCCACACTGATAAAAATGCACAGCACAGGCAGAAACATAGATATGAGAATCAGTGAAACAGAATAAGAGGATGCAGAAACAACCTAAGGTCACTCAACTTTTGATCTTTGACAAAGGCATCAAAACCACACACTGGAGGAAAGATACCCTCTTTAACAAAAAATAATGCTTTCTGGGTGTGGTGGTACATGCTTGTAATCTCAGCACCCAGGAGGCTAAAACAGGAGGATCTTGGGAGTTCAAGACCAGGGTGAGCTACAAAGTGAGCTCAAAGCCAGTCTTGACTGCATAGTGAGACCCTGTCTCAAAAAAGGAAAATAAATGGTGCTGGGAAACCTGGCTACTCACATGCAGAAGACTAAATTTAGATCAGTATCTCTCACCATACACTGCAATCAAATCAATGGTCAATGATCTGTATATTGAAATAGAAACACCATCACTTAGAAGATAAAATAGGTGACTTTCTCAACATAACTATAATTGCTCAAGAAATAACATTAATAACAAAAAGTGGGTTATATAAAATTATAAGGCAATTGTAAAGCAAATGAGTAACAAGGCAGAAATAACTTATAAAATGGGGGGGGTCACATCTACCCCTTGGACAGAGCACCAATATCTAAAATATGTCAAGAATTCAAAAACCAGTACCCCTTAAGAAAGGTAGGAGTAATAAAACCCAAAATGTGTAATTGTTATTGTAAAAAGAGGAAAAGAAAGTGCTCTAAAGGATATAACTACATGTATGTCTAACTGTGTAAGATAGATAACCATATTACTAAGTTTTTGTTAAATCATTGAGCAGAACCGTTTGCAATCTTGCTGTTCGAATGCCTACTTTGTATGCTTTAATTTTTTAACTTGAACAACTATTTCCAAGATAATATTATGTAATTTATCAACTAGTGATTTCTTAGTGGGTTTTTTTTTCTTCTTTTCCTTTGGAATTCTGTATTATTGCTACCCTTTTTTCTGTGTTATTTTTTCTTCTTAAAATTAAAAAAAGTTATGAAAATTTTAAGAAAAAAAACCAGTAGCTGACCCAAAATAAAAGACAAACACAAAAAACAGCTACTGAAATGAACAGACATGCTTCAAAAGAACAAGTACAAATAGGCAGTAAATGCATGAAAAAATTGTTCCATATATCTGGCTAGTAAAAAAATCCCAATGAAAACAATAATTTTCCATCTTATCCCAGAAAGAATGGTTGTCATCAAGACTTGTACACTAATTGGCAAAGTCAATGTGGGATTTTTCAAACACTAAAATGAGACACACTGCACTTAAGTCAGCTCTTTCTCTGCCAGCTGTCTTCACCAAATAAAGACAAGATTTTGCACAGATACATGCATACCACACTGCTTTTCCAATGGAGAAGCAGAACAGATATTAGCTAAATGTTGGAAGAGGCCTATACATCCACCAACAGATGAATGGATTTAAAAAAGTCATATTTTTACACAACTGAATGCTTGTCTCCCACAAAAAAGGATAATGTTGACTCATTTGGAGGAAATTTTATGTATCTTGAGAACATAATGCTAAGTAAAAGAAATCACACATACTTCAATATTGCATGGTTTCTCATATATGAGAATCCCAAAATATACATAAATTAAAAGACAAAATAAAAGATAATAGGAAACAGCGACATAGATATTTTACAAAAGGTAATGAGACCAAGAGATAAAAGGAGATGAGAGATGGGAGAAGGGAATAAAAAAAATATTCACATGAGCTCTGTACACATAGCAACTCTGCAGGATTGGTGTAATGAATGTGTATTCAAAAACTGTTCTATTTGGAGCCAAAAAGGGACCTGCATCAACTTGCAGTGAGTGCTGGGAATAAGACCTCCCCCCATGGGAAGGGTGTGACCAACTGGACGACATGTCAGAATTGGGCAGGATGGGCCTGAACTAGGAATGATAGTGACTTCAGTTGGTTGCTCCCTTCCCAGAGCAGACTGGTGGGATCTGCTTGGCCTTGATCATGCCCCTGGCCAGGAGGCAATAAGTCATCCCAAACTGATTCCCTATCTGCAGCACACACTAATATGGTGAAGGCCTCCAAAGGTTGACTGGCCTGGTGGGGAGAGGCCAGCATATGCCCTGCCTGTTGGCACTTCAATGACCAAGAGCAAACTGGAGAGGGTAGAAATCCCTAGCCAGCATGCTTCAGAAGAACCATAACCAATAAGGAAAGGGCCTGGGACTGCCACTATACACTTGTATGAAAGAAACCAAAAAATGACAAGAGAAAGAAACAAGAAAAAGCCCCCAGTCTCCAACCCTGAGAACATTGATCGAGGAGAGGTAAATACAAAAGAGATTGAGGGCAGCAAATACTCAACATCAGACATGGCATCCACAGACATAAAGAGATATTTTTGGGACATCGTAGATGAGCTCAAAACTGAAATATTACATCAAGTAAAGCAAGATATAAGTAGATTAGTAAAAGAAATGCTAAGCACCTCTCAAGAAGACACAGATAGAAGAAGGGAAGAACACAAAAACAGGAGGGAAACATTTGATAAAGAATATAAAGAAAACAGAATGCATGAAGCAGATTCAAAGAGATTATTAGGAAATTAAAAACTCCATTGAAAGCTGGCAAAACTGCTTGAAAGAAACTAAGGATAGACTATCAACCTCGAAGACAGGTTTGCAATGAGTGATCATGAAAGGAAAGATCTCTCTAAAATAACAAGGAAACAGGCAGTAATAATACAAAGGCTAGAAGACAAGAGAATCTATAACTTAAGAATAAGAAATGTGATTGAAGAAGCAAAAGTAAATACAAAGGAAATAAAAAGGCTATTCACAGAAATAATTAAGGAAAACTTGCCAAGCATAGGAAAAGAAAATGATATTCAGATGTATGAGGTTTACAGCACTCCAGCCACCTACAACCAAAACAGAGCTACACATGGACACATAATAATCAAGATACCAGAAATTCAATATAAAAACAATATTAAAAGTGGTCAGAGAAACAGATCACCTATAAAGGAAAACCCATCAAAATCACAGCAGACTTCTTGACACAGAACATCAAGTCAAGAAGAGCTTGGAGTGAAGTATTCCAAGCCCTGAATAACCTCCAACCCAGATTGATGTAACCTACAAAACTGTCTCTCAAAATTCATGGAGACAAGATATTTCTCTGACAAAGATTAACTGGGGGAATTTGTGACCACCAATCCAACCCTACAGAGAATACTGAAGAACATTCTAGAGAGAGAAAAAAATACCACGATTTCAGGAACAGTGGCAGAGAGGCCTCAATGAATGGGTAGGCAGTAGAATGAAGGAGAAAAGTAGACAACCAAGGGCAGAAAAATAGCATAGCAGAAATGAGGCAGAGAAGGTTGGCTATAATCTCTAATATAGATGGCCTTGTTACTCAAAATAAAAAAAATAAAGGAAAAAAGAAACACAGGCAGAGTAGATCAGGAAATAGGGTCTACCGAGATGCTCTGTATAGGAAATAAAATCAACCTGAAAGAGGGTTTATAGACCAAAAATCAAATATGAGAAAACAACAGTCTATGTGACATGGGACCAGAGTGAAACAGGGGCAACACAACCAGCACCTGCAGATAAGTTGGAAAACCAGGATACTTTTGTGCAGTAGACAACTACTTAGCTATAATGCAGGAAAACCTTGAGGCTTTTATAGGTAAAGGAATACAACTTGAGATCAAGTCCAGGAGTGAGAAAATTTGGAACCACTTAGGTAAATAGCAGGTTGCCCCCCAATCTAAAAACTGAGGGAGTTGGTGGGACCCAAAATGAGCAGCACCCTAATGGAGTGAAAGGGGAGGAATAGTCTTTAAAAAAAGGCAGAGGATACTGTTAATAGTGTATCAGGATTTAAAACCCACATTATTCACACCGCTGTTTAGATGGAGTATATTCTGTTCCAGTTAGTCTACATGTACTAGATTTGAGGGTATAGACAGTTATCCTGAAAATAGCAGGATATAGTACAGTAATTATCCTTAATTTTCTATTAATTTCATCTGAAACCCTGTATAACTTACATTGTTTTACCATGACTGATCTTAATTGAATCTGGTTTGTTAGATTGCTATTTTGTATTGACAGATTTTATTCAAAGCTGCTATGATTGAGAGTATCAAGTCTGAGAGTATAGGAAACTACACTGAAGATGACAAGATTCACTAGGATACCCCCTCTGGTTTGATTATTACCTGCTTTTGAAGTTTTACACTGTCTGCAATGTTTTGTTTTTATTATTATTGTTATGTACTGCTATCGTCAATTATAATATGCTTGATGATATAGACAATTTTATTGAATAAGAGATAACAGAGTAACCATTGCAGATCACCTTGTACTGTGGTTTTATATGTTTCATATTTTTATAGGAATTTGTTTTGTTTTGTCTTGCTATGTTTTTCTTCCCTCTAATACAGAAAGGATAGAAATACATGTAGAGACGCATACATACATGCAACCTATACAGTTTATGAGAACTGATTATATAATGCATGATGAAATGAACTTTGACGAAAAAGAGACACTACAGTACCCAGTGCTGATTCTGTAGCATCATGATATGAAATCCAACAGTACTATTATTCTTTGTTCAGAGTGATTTTAGCCTGACTTGTTTTGTTTAAATTCAACATACATGAAGGGATGGACAGCTATTTGGAAGAGAATGAGACACTATGGTAGCCATTGTTGACTTCCCTATTGTCTTGAAGACCTAAAACGCCTTCCTCATCCTATGCAGATCAGTTTATACTATGTTATTTCATGTGAATTCTCTGTGTGTGGAGCTATGGACAACTATTTGGAAGAAAACAAGAGACAATATTATAGATAGTGAAGATCTCTGATGGACTTGCTTTGAAATTTATGTCTCTTACATTGCTTTTTTGTGTTCCAATTTGTCCTGCTTTGTTGTGTTTAATTTTATCCTCTTTAAAATAAAAAATGTTCTAATAAAAAAGGAATACATCAAGTCTGTAATTATTTATTCTTAATGCTTATGCCTGTTGGAATAAAAAGCAAAACTGCCTTGTAAAAGTGCTATGACAGGGCCAGGGATACAGCTCAGTGGCACAGTCCTTACCTGGCAAGAGTGAGGTTGTGAGTACAAATCCATGTACCAAAAAAAGTGCTAATGATACTATCATAGTTTGCATAAACCTACCCATAGCCTCTACTGCTCTACCACAGCATAACATGACTACCCGAGTTTCTTACTCTAAGTAAACCTAAGGAAGAACTTTACTAACAGATGTGTGTAGGGCTGGGTGAACACAATCTCCTAGAAAACAATCATTTAAGTGGTGAATATGAAGTTACAAACACTGAAAACCACTGAAAGAAATCTAATGCTGAGACCCATGCAGCTCTTGAGGTCTTGGGTTTAAGGACAGTGACAGGATGAGAAAAATAAAGACAAAGCTGGGGTCAGGGGGAGTCCTTATCCTCCTGATGGGAGGAAAGGTACTGCTCAACCACTGTAGCACCTTTATTGATACACTGGAAAAGATGTCAATTTCAGCTCCTCTACCTAGCAACCCATTGCTTGGCAGGATGGGACGCCTTGTCTTCTTGGTGCTGGGACAACTTACTCACATAGTTTGTTTTGGTCTGTTTTCTCTGGGCTTTAGCCCCATGCATGTGATCCATCTCTAGCTTATTCAGTGGCTCCCAACATATATGTCTCTCTTGTTTTGTTGTTGCACAAGATGAGTGGTCAGTTGAAGCTAGAGGAGCTGTGTTGGAGAGCTCTGTAGATCTTTTAAGTGCTGTCCAAAGATTTTAAGTCCTTGCATTCCACAGTTAAAACCCTGTGCAGTCCATTAATCTTGGACAGTACTCAGCTACCAGTGTAGTTGGCAATTTCAAAAGGTACAAGTGATATGAGTTTCTTTAATAACATTGTTTTAGCATTAGTTTATATACCTCTAGTAGTTGTTCATTTTTTGCAGGATGTTCCAGACCAAGTTAAGGTGAGCTCTGTTTTAACAACAATCAATTTTTGTTATCTATCAACATCAGTTAACTCTCCTCAGGAATACCTTGGAACCAGCTATAACACCTCTTAGTTCTTTTGTCAGTGTCAGCCATTCGGATGAGTCATGCCCATCGCTTAACCAAGTTGCTTTTTGTGAAAGCTTAAGAGGCTTTTGTGCCTGGTGACTCTCCTAGGCACACTACACATCGATGATTACTTTTCTCAGTGGTCTCACACTTTTGATCAGAAGATTAAGGACTCACTGAGTATAGGATGACACAGCAGAGGTTCTCTTATGTCCTGGTTCCTCATTGACCTTGAAGGGTTAGGACCAAAATATTGTCTATCCTCTTAGCCCATCTGTCTCTCTAATTGTTGGTCTCTATACCTCAGATGTTGAACTTCCAGCAGAAAAGAATGACAACAGTACAATGTAATAGAGGCATTATTATCTTATTGAAGCATCAAATATCTTATAAAATAGAGCCATTATTGTTTAACAAACATGGTTGTTTTAACATTTGAATACCTGTAGAATATTAACAAAGTTACATATTTTACATACAAAATTAGAAAATAAAACATATACAACACTGTAGCATAAAAACCATGATGACATTTTGCAACACACTTGAATTTTCATTTTGACATCAAATTTTGCCTTTTTGGTCAATCATCCCTTTCTAATACATAAAAGCTTTTACATAATTTGTTGATCTTTAATGGGATGTACACCTCATAAGTTTTTGTTAGGGGCAGAGTTCTGAATCTTAACCAAAATTTCATCACCATAAATAATCCCTGTTTTGCATTTTGGAAAATCAGTATATCTGGATGCATGAATATATGAATACAGCATGAGGTTAACAAAAACCATTTGTCATAACCATAGGAAAACCTTTGTATGGGCATTTTAAAATCAAAATCTTATTGTATTTTTTTCTTTTGATGATGACCAATGTGAATATATTACAATAATATTTTATATAACTTTAGCTGGGGATGTCTCCCATAAGGCTATGGAGATCACTGGAGCCTCTAATCAATGAACAAGAGCAGGTATAATGTTACCATGTGGCCACTTTCTTATCTATCAATTGAAGTTCTGTCCAATAATCCCAATCAGAAGGGACTTTTAATTAACTTAATATAATTTTTGATGACTTATGAAAAGCCAATTATAACATTTAACCATTTAATTTTTTTAAACAATGAGATTCTCAAGTCAATAATAAACAACAATATATATTACATTTACATAACCAATCTTTGCATCATTTGGACCAGCTGGCAACCCAGGTGGAATATGGATCAGGTGCAAGCATGTTTTATAATTCTATAATCCAAACAAAACCTTGATTAAATGATCCAAAATGCAAAAGAAAAAGGAAAAATGAAAAACTGTTGAACTCAAAATGAAAAGAACAACTGTTTACAAACAGACAAATGGACAAACATGGACAGATGATCTGTACAGATTTAAGCAGACATAGAAACAAACTCAGAGCTGTCAGTGTCTGCAAGAACTCACTAAGTTCCTGGGAGCTCTTTCATGCCCCTTTGCTGAACCAACTTGCTTCTTACACCCCATGTCCTTGGGGTTTAAACACCTGTCACCTCTAGCAACCCATGCCCTCAGGGCATTTCTCAGGTCCTCCATGCCACTTGGGCACTCCTGCCATCAGCTCCACATGTGTGAGTGCTCACTAGCTCAGTAACTTCCAACAACAGCTGAACAGACTGGACAGACAGAGAGATAGACAGGCAGACTGATGAACATCTTACACAATCAGAGTGCATTCAAATATATTTTAGCCAAACTGAATTATACTAAATTTTTACAATTGTAGAATTTGTAATTTTAAATAGACTTGTCAGATTTGTTGTAGCTAAATTAGCAGAGATCTCTTATCAAAGAATTTGAGAAAGACATCTTATCTATAAATAACATATTTATCAAAGGACTTAGCATACATTCATCATCTACTTAGACCTCTTTTATTTTTGGTTACTATCTTCTGGGCATCTTGGGTCAATTAAGGTTGGTTCTAGCTTCATCCTTTTCTATCAGTTGTGGCATGGTCTCCAAGGCATTACTGTCATAGGACTGAGCATCAGCTTCTTGAGAGGTAGAATCAACTCCTTTTCTGGGTTTGGGTCCATGATACATCTGGACAGCAGACACTGGCTCCCAGACAGGCTATTTAGCTTTTCCTGGAAAAAATATAAGCATACCCTTGATCCTACATTAGCCTTGGACTGGGTGCTCTTCTTGTCCAGTAGGAAGATCTTTCCAACGGACCCTTGTAAGCCTTTGATTGCATTATCTATCTGCTGCAGTAGTTACATCTTTATTAGAATTTAAATATTTTAAATGATATATACCGCCAAGTGAAATCTATTATGAGGTGAACTCTCCCTTTTATTTATTGAAATTTAAATTATGAGCACATTTTACCATTTTTAGACTTGAAGATTATAGACTTTTTGTGTTAAGATATAGAGAAAATGGAAACTGCACTTTGTATTTAGGTATCTTGGGCTGTCTCATGACATGCAGGTGGTGCTCCTGCTCTGGGCTGGAGGCCCTACTGTTGTTGGGGATCCAAGCAACAGTGCAGTGTAAACTTCAATGCATAAAGTGTGTACACAGGAAATGGGGAAACCAGGGTGGCTTGGATGGGCAAGAGCCGTGTCCCCCACCTCCGTAATAAATATCCGAAGATCCAAAATCCTTAAGTATCCCTTCTTTACTTATAGATTTTGCAATTTTTGTCAAGAGAATAACCAATTGAGCAGTACAATAATTTAGGGAGATTTGAACTGTGTTTTGAGTAGACTGATTTCCCCTTGCAGCTGAAGCAAGCAACACTGTTTCTTCACCTTCACTGTCTGGGCCAAACTCCAGGCTCAGTGGAGATCTTTGGTGCCTTCCCCTACCTGTGAGAAGTAGTGAGAGGAGCAGAAAGCAGCAGTTTCTATTAAATAACCCTTTTAAATCTGTAGAGGTCCAGCCAGATTTGTGTTGCTTTGTTTTTTCCCTAGTCTTGCTCTAAGCTGTTTTTCAATTCCCTCCCAAGTATATAAATTTACCATTTCTTCTTCTGGAGACAAACTCTAGAAATTTAGCAAGCTGTGTAGTGCCAGTGTATTGAAAACTAAAATTGACTTAAGAAAGCAAAAAGGACCTAAATAAACATAGAGTTACATTAATCACTAATCTGAAACAAGTACCCCTGTAGTAAACAATTTTGAAAAACAATGGAGCTTGAAATTTATATTACCAGATATCAAGACCTACTACAAAGCCATAGTGAGACAGTGATATGCTGGAGCCAGCCTATTAATAGCTGTGAAGTCCAAAAGTTGAACTTTTAGAAGTTTTAAAGGTTAGTTGTTATCACATTGGTTATTTGAAATTGTCTTTTGTAAGAGCCTTTTGTAGACAGAAATCAGCAAACCACAAATCAGGATCATATTACCCCCCAACCCCTAGGAGTCTGCCTGGCCAAGCAGGGTTATGTCTTCTTGGGGCAGCTGTCTGAGTCATTGCACCCCTACTTTTTAGAATGGCTGCCACAATCCCTGCTGGAAATTTTTCTTTTGTAACCGGGAGGTCTTCCACATCAGTTTTGAATTTACATCGAGTGGCCCAATGATACCATCATCTACACTTTGGACAGATACTTGAAGGTTTTGCTGAATGCAGTTAGTGGCTCCGTTAAAATTATCATGGAGGTGGTCATGCCGCCACCTTTTCCCTGCTTGGGACTTGATTCTGAAACACTTCCTGGAGCTAGTTTCCTTGTAATTATCTCAAGAAGTTTAAGATTATTAAGACCCATGTCTAATTCAGATCCACAGAAGGAATGCAAATACTGTAATCAAGCATACGACAAACAGTTCCTTATACATTTGTGAATGATTTGAATAAGTTTGTCCTATAGTTAGCTGAGATAATCAATATACCTCTTTTTTTTCTTTACTTTCCTTTTTTTTTTTTCTTGTCAAGGGAAGGGGTTTCTCTCAGGCATGTTTATAACTGGCCCTAGAAAATAAGGGAGTTTCAATGTCCCACTCTTTACACCTGATGAAGCCAATATCAATACACTCCAGTGATGACTACTGACCTACACCAACGTACTTCTCCCCCTAAGTTGTGCACAAATGAGATGTGCCCCTTTGCCCTCAATCTCTTACCCTGTTTGTCTTCTGACACCATATACTGTGACCCATGCAGCTCCTGAGGTTCTTGGGGTTAAGGACTGCAAGGGGATGAGAAAAATAAAGAAAGGACAAAGCTGGGGTAGGTG
Organism: Hydrochoerus hydrochaeris; assembly: GCA_004027455.1. Classification (NCBI taxonomy): domain Eukaryota; kingdom Metazoa; phylum Chordata; class Mammalia; order Rodentia; family Hydrochaeridae; genus Hydrochoerus; species Hydrochoerus hydrochaeris. The sequence continues at coordinate 5,001 of PVLA01010391.1, read as the reverse complement.
GAGTCCTTATCATCCTGATGGTAGGAAAGAAACTGCTCAACCACTGTCGCACCATATACTGAGAAAGATGATGTCAATTTCAGCCCCTCTGCCTAGGACCCCACTGCTTGGCAGATTTGGGCCCCTTGCCTTCTTGGTGCTGGGACAACTTGTTTACATAGCTTGTCTTGGTCTCTCTGTTTTTTCTGGGCTGGCCTTGCTTTAGCCCCATGCATGTGATCAATCTCCAGCTTCAATGGCTCCCAACAATCTAAGGATACACAGCAAATGAGAAAAAATTCTGTAAAGTCTGTCAGATTTCAGTATAAATAGTAATGAGTCTTGGGCATTTCAGCTCTCATCTGCTCTCATGCACTCTCATCCTGGAGAGGTGGGAGAAAATCTTCATGGCAGGAAACGGTGGAGAAAAGATAACTTTTTCCTCCCTGCATTCAGTGTAGGGCTCCAATTTTACTACACCAGGACAGGCAGCTACCATTCACTAACCCCTCTCCATGCTGCCTGCTGAAGCAGCTCTGTTCCAGATAAGCATAGTCAGGATGGCTGGGGTACATTTCCCTCAAGCAGTTCCCACTGGTGGAGCAAAGACACCCCGCCAGGGAAAAAGGACTGCTAATACTGATTTTCTCCCCTGTCTGGTTTGGTGGGCAGAGGGTGCATCCCAGCAAAGAAGTAGTTGGTAATGATGTGACTTTACCTAGGGAACATGCAGGCTCTAACTACTGGTATTTCACACTCTAGTTGTGCCACATGATTTGGGGAAAGAACCTGAAAATTTCCTGTCTATTGGCTTCAAAAATGATGGAAATAGTGGTATGGCTATTAAAAAAGGACACATAGGCCAGGAGTGGTGGTGCACGTCTATGATCCTAGAACGTGAGAATCTGAGGCAGGAGTATCGCTGTGAGTTTGAGGTCTGATTGAGCTGCATAATGAATTAAAGGCTGGTCTAAACTACATTGTGAGACTCTGTCTCAGAAAAAGAAAAGAAGAGAAAAGAAAAGAAAAGAAGAGAAGAGAAGAGAAGAGAAGAGAAGAGAAGAGAAGAGAAGAGAAGAGAAGAGCTAGCTCCATGGTAGCAGCATGAACAAGACAGATGGTAAAGCAGCCAGAAAGTGAACAGGGACAACCAGAGGACAAAATAGCCAACAAGGGTCCTTTGGGGATCATATTTATTTCTGGAATCTGGAAAGCTGTCTAAATTGTCCAGGTTGCATCCTGAAGAGGTACAGAGTAGGATGCGGAAGCAGACTGGAAAGCTTTCCCAAATCACAAACAGATCCATCCTAAGGGACAGCATTCAGGTCTCACGGTGCTTATGCACAATCTCTCACCAATTGCTGGCTGAACAACAGAGCTATGCTGACACTGGGTGACTCCTATAAAGCCAAGCTTCAAAATAAATGCAGTCTATTCAGTTGAATGTGGAAGCTAAACTTTGAGCCAAGAAGCATGAACACAGTCTACAAGACACAAATCGATTCTGAGGAAAAGCGTGACCATCTTTCCAGTGCAGTAACTTAAGTACAACCTTTGACCAATAAGTGTCTTCTGCTAGCAAAAGGTGGATCCCTACAACTATAGGTTCAAAGATAAGAACACAGAGAATATGAAGAAGGTACCAAAATCTGCACATTGCAAAGGAAACAAATCATAGAACTAGTCATGATGCTAAACAATGAGGCTGTTGGGAAACAGTGTATAGCTTGACAACATCATACTGCCTAATATTTACAGTTGTACACAACAGACAGCCCTGAGACATGCAAAGAAAAAGACAAATGGACCTATATACAGGGTAAAATGCAAGCAGAGACTGCCTGTGAGGGAAACCACACATTGTACTAGCAGGAAAAGATTTCTCAACAGCTATTAGAAATATATCCACAGAATTGATGGGAATTACTGGTCATGGAGGTACATGCATGTAATCCTAGCACTCAGGAGGCTGAGGCAGGAAGATATCCCTGAGTTTGAGGCCAGTGTGGGCTACAAAGGGATTTCAAAACCTGCCTGGATTGCACAGTAAGAACAAAAACAAAAAAAGCAGAATTCTTTTGGTTCAGTCTCCTGCACTATAAACAAATAGAACGTGAGCAAGTAACACAAATTCATACCAAGAAAGGCAATGAAAACTAATGGATAAGAAGAAATAATATAAAATCTGTAAGTGCATTTCACTTTTCTACATTCCTCAACTGACACAGGATTTACAAAGAAATATTGTGACAATGCATTTTTTTTTATTTAAAGAGGACAAAAAAAACCAGGAAAAAGGTAGAAATATTACAGAATTTCAAGAAAAGAAGATAAACAGTAAGAAGTCACTAGTTGATAAATTACATATTGTTCTTTTAGAAATAGTTATTCAAGTTACAGAATTAAAGCACACAAAGTGGACACTCAAGCTGTGAGAGTGCAAACAGATCTGTTCAACAATCCAACAAGAACCTAGAAATATGGTCATCAATCCCACATACCCAAACATACATTCAGCTTTACCTTTTATAGCACTTCCTATTTCCTCATGACAATGCATTTTTGTGTGTAACATATGTCAACATATATAAAAATAACAAGTGAGGGAGTACCATGGGAATAACTTCTGTATCTTATTGGACACACATGCATGAGCAGAATAGAAGTATAGATTAATGTGATGTAAATCTGAAGCACTTTCTGATAGATTAAGGTTTTTATTATAAATCAGACACAGAAATCACTATGACAGAAATGCTTGGTGAAAATTACTAAACACAGTAAAATACAAACGTATTTCATGAAAGGAAGTTAGGAAATAAGCAGGAGGCAAAAATAATCAGAAGCCATACAGAGAATAAACTGGTGGACGTAAATCCAATAGCATCAAGAATAACATAAAGTAAGAATGGAGTAAGTAATTCAAGGAACGGAAAATAATTTTAGAGTAAATAAAAAAAAATAAGATACAATTATCTGCTTGTATATGAGACACACTGGATTGAAGATCCAAATACACAGAAGAAAAACAATGGGAAAAACACAGAAGAAATCAAACATAAGAAAAAAGAATGGATATTTTATTATCAAGCCGATTGCTAATTTTTGCTAGAAAATGTTATTAATGTTTATGACAATAAATACAGTCAAGTGATTACAAAGACATGGAAATTAAAAATGGATACATGCTAACAGCAGAGCTCCAGAATACTTCAACTAAAAATCAACCAAATTGAGAGGAAAATTGAACAATTCAAACAGAATATTTGGAAATTTCAATAATCCCTTCAGTAGCATTTTTATCTAACGTTACTGAGGTATAACTGACAAATAGAGTTGCACATTTAAAGTGTATGACATTTGACAATGGCATACGCTGTGAAATGATTACACACTAATCATCTTGCATACCTATCTCACTTTCAAAAAGGGATAAATCATAGAGGCAGAAAAATTTTAAAATGCTAACACAAGCTATGAACATTATAAATCAAGCAGACTGAGCAGACACCCCCAGAACATGTCACCCAATCATTGTAGAAAATACATTCTTTGCAGGTACACCTGGACCATTTCCTGTGTGAACCACATTAAGGCCACATAAAAAAATCACAATAACATTAAACAAAGTTAAGTAAAACCAAGTATGCTCTCTGACACAGCACACTGAAATTAGAAATCAACATCAAAGAGAAATTAGGAAAGATTTTAAAATGTGGAACTCAAACCACACAGTAGTAGTTAAACAGAAAGTCAAGGAAAAATTCAGGGGAAAACTAGAACATTAAAAGACAACTGACAGCCAGCTGTGGTGCTGACTGCCTGCAATTCCAGCATCCTGGGAGGCTGAGGTAGGAGGATGGCAAGTTCTGGCCAAGCCCAGGCAAGCCAGTGAGCCCCTGACTCAAAAATATAAAGGGGCCAGGGAAATGGGTCAGAGTGAAGGCCTGGGTTTGATACCCATGCCACACACACACACACACACACACACACACACATTCCTGCATAAAAAAACTGACATTTGTAATTAAAAACTGCTTGGTATTTTTTATTTAAAACCTGATATGAAAAATCCAAATGTTAAGACACCCACACTTTGTTTTTATTGATTTTGCTCTACACTGTTATGTTCAATTTTATTATGCCTGATGATATGGGCAATTCTATTGAAGATAATAAGAGACATTATGGTGAGCATTATTAATCACCTTGTATTTTGGTTTTAAGTCATGTACTATGTCCATTCTTTTGTTTTGATTGACCCATTTTGTTTTCTCTCATTTGGTTGTATTCTCTTCAAAATAAAAAATATAATAAAAAAAGACACCCACACTTAACTACATACAGTTGTGTCATTACATAGTAAAGGTACACATGAATTATCAATATAAAACTTTCAATAAAATACTTAAATTATATTTAGGACACAAAGAATACCAAAAAAGGGAAATGGAATTTTCTTCTTGTGAAGTTGCATTTACATCAATTAATATTATCTTAACTCCAAGGAAACCAAGAAAAATAAAAGATTTATATGCCAATGGCTAGAGCAATCATTACTCATAACACAGAGAGGTATAGATAATATTTTAGTTATTAATGTAGTTCATATTTTGGTACTGGGGATTGCACTTAGACTGTCATACAAGTCTACATTTCCAGTCCTTTTTTTATTGTTATTTTGAAACAAGGTCTCCCTGAGTTGCCCAGGTAGGACTTGAACTTGTGACCCTCTGCCTCAGCCTCCTTTTGCTGAGAGTACAGATGTGTGCTGCCATGCCCAGCTACTAATACAGCTTTAACAATTACTACAAAATTTAAAGACTAGACCATATGCCACATTCACTTGTTTGCTTTCCACTAGGCTCTCCCTCAGTAATGTATCTCCACAACATGACCCATACCTAGAACCTGCTGGGAACTGGACAATCAATGAAAATATTTAACAGAAACACACTAAACAAAGAAAATGAGTACAATCCACTCTTTGAGTAGTAGTTGCCTTTAAGGAAAATTTTACAT